>PVJN01006081.1:0-77611 GCA_004026805.1 Lasiurus borealis | reverse complement strand
TTTAACTTTCCAACATAGCACTTAATATTACTAGTTCAAATGCAGTATGTATTTATTTTCTTGTGGGTCGCCCCTATTCCATGACAATTTGTTTTGTTCACCACTGTCAAAACCAAATCCAACTTTCTAAAACATTGTATCATTTCCACATTTACAAACCTGAATCCTTCCACATTTCCTAAAGTCCTGATTGTCATATGGCACTGATAAGTATAATGACCACATCCTGGTATTGCCGTCCAATCACTCAATTTCTCCTATCACTCAGTTTTTAACTTTCAAGAAGGGACAAAAAAGTTCTGCATAAACCTACTTTTTGGCACAGTCAGACCTTGAGATAATAGCCTTCAAGTGTTTGTATTTCAGTTTTACATTTCCACAGAGCCAGCTCCCTGTTCCCAGCCCAATTTGCCTAGATTTCACCTTGCTATTCTAGGCATAATGATGCAAATAGTAAAGCGGATTGACAAGAGCTAAATTATTTCAATTGTGCTTGGCTTCTGCATGAAGGGAAGTATTGTATACACTCAAGGAGTCAGTATTAAAAAATGTTTGCTCTTTGAGCTTTCATGCTAAGGGGATTTGAGGTGCACTTAGCTCAGTAAATTTTGTCCACATAAAGCACTTTTGTTGGAAATCTGCTTTTCTCCTGCTTGTTATTATTAACCAAACAGCCTGCTTTTGTCAAAATTATAAAGTCATTGCTATTTCTCTTTTCTCTCTCAATTCCTATTATATTTCCTGGCTTATTTTAAGTTTCTTTTCTTTTCACACAATGAACCAACTTGCCTTTGACCAAAACCAGTATAAACTTCCATGCATGTAAGTGTGATACATATTTTAGTTTCTGGTGAATTAGGTGGAAAATAATATAAATAAATGAATTATGCTAATTTAGAGATAACCTGACAGTTTGTTCTTGCCTCCCTCCCTTATAACATGCACATTGATTTCTGCCTCTCCCAGTCATTTTTTGATCCAGCTCTGACTTCAGGCAATGTGGAAAATTTAGGTTTTTGCTCTACATGTCTTTAACCTATGGCACTCTCTTTAAGGGAGAGGAGAAGAAACTGAAAGGAGGAGAATCGGGCCACATTCATGGAGCCTTCTTTTACTTATTAGAAGTGAAAGATGAGGGAATCTGATCTCAGGCCCCTTAAAGGACTATTGGCACTTGTCCAATAAAACATTTAGCATTTTAGCACTTCAAATGTGGCTATTGCAAATGAGAAAATTAATTTTAACTGTATTAAATTTTAATTTATTTACATTTTAATTACCACATGTAGCTAGTGATTAGTGTGTTGTGCAACACCACAGTAAAGGGATTGACCTATTGGAGTCAGGGGAAGAGATGCATGATTTCTAGTTCTTTGTTTCTAGCAGATAGAATTAGGAAGAATAGATACTGTCTTGCTGCTTTTCCACTCGTGTCTTACTTTATACTCAAACTAAATATTGCTAAATATTTAAGAAATTTTCCCAAATAGGGAAATTTAGCTGGGTATGAACAATGAATGCCTGAGAATCTCCAGATAGATCATGTCACAAGGAAACATAATGTTACTTGACCAATGCTAATGGTGTTTCCTTTGAATATGGCTTAAAGTCAACTTCCTGTTTTATGCTATTTCCATTTTCGTTTTTGTGGCTGTCCTAAGAAATGCTTGATTCAAAATAAAGAGAAAAACACCTCATTAATGAATGAATTATTCTGTAAATCAGTAGTAATTTTCACCTTGGTTGTTATCTACTTTTGCTGAAATTATTTTTCTTAATTTTATAATACTAATCCTTCTTCATGGAAATTCCTTCTAGAGACTTGACTTGTTTAACCTGATAATAAAAGGAGACATACAACACTGACATTTCTTACTATGTAGGGGACCTATTATAAATGTTCTATATCTAAATTCCTTTATCTCATATCTCATTAAATAGATATACCTATTACGCTCATCATGCCGATTGGCAAATAATATATTCTTTTAGTTACAACCTTACAATTTCTGGGCAAATACTAACCATACACAAAATTTCGTTGCAAGCTTTTTACTCCTGAATGTGTATACTTTAACTGTTACAAACTTACTCATTATTTGAGAAAAGTTAATATATACTAAGCCCAACATTTGAATATAAATTAATCTGATTTTTAAAAATTATTCAATATATTTAGTCATTAAATATAAATTTTTGTCGGGGAAGTGATATGATAAAATTATCATAAATTCTTTAGAATGGGGAAAATTCTGTTTAACAGTTTTCAAGGCAAGTAGGAGATACTTCAGTAATTTCAGTCAAGCTAGTCATACAACTTTTGTCAACTGCAGGTTTTACTCTAGTCTAGTTGCTAAATACTGATCTTTCATTGCTTCCTTATGATTTTATCCATTGATTTGTAATTTCTTTTATGTACTACTGTTTTTGACATGTGTGTCTATTCTGTATTGTGTAAGGCCCTGGTAACCTATAGATAAGACCCTGATTTTGAGATGTTCAGAATCTATTAGAAGCAATGGGTACAATAGAAAGATTTACATAGGAAATGTTTTAAGACTAAACAAAAAATGGATAAAATACATTTTCACAAATTCATAATAATCCCATAACTTTTTGATATTGCCACAGTCAAATATTCTAATTAATCATTTTGTAGATTTAATCTTCTGACCCAAGTAATGCATGTACACTACACTAAACTCAAATAGGATGGATAGCACAAGGAAGAATTTAGTACTGCTTAGTGCTCTTGGAGTAAAAATATATGGATTTATTAGTAATTATTATTTTCAATCTTTACTTGAGGATATATTTTTATTAATGCTTGATAGAAAGAGAAAGAGATAAACATTGTTGTGAGATAGAAGTATCAATCAGAATCATTTGCCTCCTGTACATATCCATACTGGGGATTGAACCTGTAATATAGGTATGTACTTTGACTGGAAATTTAACTTACAACTTTTTGGTGTATAGAATAATGTTCCAACCAACTGAACCACTCAGCCAGGACAAGATATGGATTTAAATATCAGATTTTCCATATAAATAGTTATTAAATCATTGACAAGACAGAGGTGATATGTTGTATTTGTATACCTACTATTGCCAAACACCCTAATCAATAATTGTTAAGTCATTTTATTTAAATTATCCAAGTTTATACAGGTTGGTAATTGACATTTCAAACGAATAGATTTTTTTTCTATTAGTACAAGGTCTTAATTATAAAAAATGTTTATTCATCCATTTCTGCTCTTCCTGCTTTTCTCTGTCCCTCATTTCCATTAAGTACATCTTTTGTCTATCTCTTTAGCAACCCTACTGGCCGTCAAGACATAAAACATATTTTTTCAAAAATAAATAAGCTCACTGGGCAGGTAAAAGATTGAGTGTGCATTGCACTATAAATGTTGTATAGAGAATACAATTTGCTGTTAGTTTGACCAGTATTGGACTCTATCCCAGATGATTTATATATCTGATAGCAATAGAAACTCATGAAAAGATCTCCCTCACTCATAAAACTGTCCCTAAAACTTGCAGCTAGATTTAGCAAAGAAAATACAGGATGCTTAGTTAAATCTGAATGCTTACACTAAAAAAAAAAATAAAAAAAAATTAGGCACTCTTTATCTGAAATTCAAATTAAACTGAGCATGCTGAATTTTACCAGGCAACCCAAGGAAAAACAATCAACCTCTCAGAAGATTCAAGCAATCATGGTTACATACTTTAAAGGAGAAAAAAATATAGTCAATATGCCCTTGTATTATCAACCAGTAGCAAAATGCTATGCTGCTCTTCATGCATCAGAGGCTGTGTATGAACTGATGGAGTCCAAGACACGATGACATCTTACATGCCAGGGCGGCATGCGGACACTGTTAGGCTCTGTGAGCAGACTAGCCCTGAAGTCTCCACAGTATGTGTTACATGTCAGATTTCATAGTAATAACCCCACTAAAGCTGGTCCCCCAAGAGAATTTAGACAAGAGGGACTCAGGCCTGCAAATCTAGGTCAATACTTTATGAACTCATGATTAGTTTGGTGCCAGGTTTCTACGTTGTAAAATATGTTTTACATAATTCAAAACATTTTTAATATTTTAGATAAACGCTTTCTTGAGTTAAGTGTACATTTTCCCATTTCTTACTCGCATATGATCTTTATTATTTGGTTCCCTCATCCAGAGCAATGACTGAGCAGCCAGGCCAGCTCCCTTTTCTCTGGGTCCTTTGAAGAACTTTCCAATTTTTTTTTCCTTGCAATCGGGTCATTTTTTGCTGATTGCAAATTTCTAGTGTCTCTTGCCCATCTGAAAACTTTCTGCCTCTGTGTAATCTGCCTCCTAATTCTTTCCCTATTCCCCAGAAGTTTTATCCGAAGGCAGACACAATTTATTCTTCAATGCTTATTCAAGAAGACTTTCCATATCCTTGCCAAAAAAGCAAGCCTTTGCCAAATGGAATTCCTGTGTGGAGTTCTTTCAAAATCCTGTCTTCCCACCCGAGGTCCAGCCAAAGAACTATCTGGGCAGCCACATTAGCTGTCATGCTTTTCAAAGTCGCTGGCAGGCAGCCGAAAGCACAGCCTGCCAAAACCCCCACTTCCATTTTAACCAGAGCACAGGTCCTCAAGGACGTCCTCGCAACTCTCAGAGCCACTTAGAAATGGCTCCAGAGGCTCTGCCAGTTTCCTGACTGAATGCGAGTTTCTGCTGCTTTGAAAAAGTTTGCTAAAGGGAAACATCTGCTTCTCCATGGGTTTGATTCAGTTTCTATTAAAGCAGTGAGCGTTTTTGGGTCTTTTATGAAATGTTAGCAATTTCAGCATCCATGTTTTTAGCAGCTTCCTGTATTTCAGCCTTTAAATATAAATCTGTTTGTGTTTTACGGAGTTTCTTGGGAGCCTTGGAGATTGGTCTTAGGGGAGTCAGGTCGTCAGTGTGATTTTAATTAACATCTAATCTATAGTGTATCCTCTCTATTGTGTAATTTATCCCCCCCTCCCTAATCTGCATTAGACTTACACCATACACATTGTTCTATGTGCAGATACTTGATTAACACATACACATAGTTGTCATTATTTATCTTAACTAAACATTTACTCTATAATATATTTTGTAATGATTTACCTATCGTCATATTTATCTGGTCCTTCGCTTTCTCATCTAAAACGTGAGACCTCTGAGACCACTAAACTGTCTCAAATGTGCAATCTAATTCTAAAACTAAAGATCTCTAGCACTGCTTGTGTAGCTGGAATTTACTTTCTCAATAATATTGCAAGAATATCTCCTTTCCTACTTGTTTAAAAGCTTTTCCTCCATAAAGAATTAGATCAGCAAACTACAATAAAAGGAGTACTATAAAAGATAATTAGAACTGAAAGATGGACTTTAGAACCTAGCTATTCTTTATTGTTGGGAGAAAGTATCTTAAAAACAAAATTCTTAAACTTGTTATTAGCTGGGTATAGAGAAAAATCTATAAGCATTAGGTCAATGATAACTATATTTAATGATCTGCTAAGTTATCTAATTTTACCATCTACTTCCCTTCTTTAGTAAGTATTAATATGACAGTAATTTCCCCAATTACATCTATATTGCTATTCTCTCTCCTGGGCTTCTAATCTCCATAGCCACCTCTCTATCAGATGTGTCAACTAAAATGTTCTACAGGCAACTTGAACTTAAAGTCTTAAAATATGTGAAAAACTTCACTCATCATTTTCTCCCCCCAATTTTTTTTTGGTCCCTTTTACTGGAAATGCTCCTCCATTTCTCTAAATGATGCAAGCCAGAAATCTCCCCAGCATCCTTGCCTTCTCTTTTACCTCCAGCATCTAAATAATCACCAAACACTATTAATTCCACTTTTTAAATAGCTCATCAATCTGTCTTTTAGTTTCTATCCTATTACTCCTCTAATTCGTGCTCTGGCAATCTCACTGCCAGCTCTCTGACGGGCCCTTTTGCCTCAAGTCCTGCTCTCCAACCCAGACTCTAGTCACCAGCCAGACTGTTGCTTCTACAACATAAACATTGGCATGGCACCACCTGTTTTAAAATTTTAAATGCAAAGTCTTTAATTTAGTTTAAAAGACTTTTATAATCTGGCCCCTGCTTATGTCTTTCACCTCTTCAGTTATCACTCTGACTTTTTTCCCCCCAGATATTGAGCTGCTTCCTGGTCTGAGGGCATTCTTCTTGTGGTTTTTCTATATGCTGTTCTTTGGAATACGCTCATTCGCATATACAGAACTGGTTTACACTCACACTTACCCTTCTCCATCCTGCTTTGATCCACAAGGAAGCCAAGTTTGACAGATAAAGTTATACCTTTCTTATTTACTACCTTCTTATGGAATTCAGCTAAGAGGGAGCATCAACAAAAAGTTGGAGGGAAAAGTCTAAGTATATACTCTCTGGACTTCCTCTCTGAGGGGTCCCATAGGATGGCTGCCTCCCTTGACCTCCCTGGAACTGAGGTCATTGTTTCTATAAAGCAGCCCTCTCCACATAGGCTCTCTGTCTTCGGGTTCCAGTAGCCTTACTCTCTCCCCTCCCATCCCCATCTATCCTAGCAGAGTGTCCTACATCTCCTTTTGCTGTTCTTATACTGTACTCAAGCCTTCAAAATTATCCCTTGAGTAAAGTTTTCTCAGATTATCTCACTGTAGTGATCCAACTCGTTCTTTCTGACTGACACCATATTTGGACACACTAGTCTGGAGATCAAATGAAAGGTTAGAGCTAAAGATATATGTTTAAAAATCATTCAAAATATAAAAAGTCCAAGTAGATTTAATGTCACCGATTAGAGCAGTTTCCTAGGTAGAAAAGTATAGATTTAAAAAGGTAGGAGCCAAGAATCCTGCTGATGCAGGAATATTTAACAGTTGGAAGGGTAGAAGAAGAGGTGTATTAGAGACTAAGAAGCAGTGAGTTCAGTGAAAAGCTAGACAAGACTCAGGAGATGCTTATTTGACAATACTCCCTCTCCAATTGATTCAGTGCCCTTTTGATATGTCCCAGTGTGCATTACATTTGGTCTACATCTTCCCTCATATTGCAAATTCCTTAAGTAACCATGGCTACCCAACAGTGCTGTAGTGAATTGCACAAGCCAAGACATATAAACACACATTGACAACTCTTTGAGTAACTGCTTGAAGAAAAATACATGCATTAAAACAATGCATACATGTACACACACACACACACACACACACACACACACACACACACACCTTGATTGAGGGACACAACTAATGATGTCATTAAATGTTTTTGAAAACATTTAATAAATAATACATAAACTGAAGATATACCTTACCCACTGTTTTTTTTTTAACATTTTGCAGAGCAGCTTAGATCATTTGGTCACATTGTTTATACTCTGTTTTTTACCATAAGGTATTTACTGTTTTTTTTTTAATTAAATAAAATATTTCATTCATTGAACTTCTGAGATTCCTGCAATCATATTTCTATAAGGTTATTACTCACACAACAAAATACTTTTAAAAACATACAACATAACTCAACAAATCTTTGAAATTATTGTTTTCACAACTTTTGTCAAATGCAAGACCACTTTGTCAAGCCAGATTATTCATTATATTATTGGCCTACTTATTTAAGTGCTAGATAGACATTTCAAACCATTTGGAATCTAAACTGTCACTGAAACAATCACAGAAGTAAATAAAAGATTCAATGATTACTTCATTAATGATTTGTTGGGAAGCATACACTAATAAAAAAAACTAGTAGGCCAGTTACAAAATAAGCTAGCCAATTAATTGAAAATTATTCAGAAAATTGTAATTAGGGCAGTAAAAGATGGAAAAATAGTTGATGTCTAATTAACAGAATAAAAAGAGAATGTTCACAAACCTAACCGCATTTTTAGGAAGTAGATCCTATTAATGATAGGCCATTAGTTCATTTTGTTCTACCCAACTTTTTGATGGATTAGGAGCTTGAATTATGAGGAAACAGATCAAATGCAGAGATAAAAAGAAGTGGAGAAAGTGAGACCCATAATATATCAGAAGGTTTGAGGAAACCTTTCTTTAACTCAAGAATATTTAATAAATTAAATAAAATTAATAAAATGCATGATACAAGTTGATTTTTTGTCTTGAGTTTTACATTCAAAGTAACATAAAGGCTTTTAATGACAGTTCAATTGTTGGAAACAATGGAAACCATAAAGGCCTAAGCCCTCAAGAATTCTGAAAAGGTCATAGGATGTAATTTTAAATATCATAAGCAACAGTACTGGCAAGTTAGGATGAGTGCTTAAGCCAAGACTGTCTAGATTTCCCAGTGACAAGTAAATCCCAGTGGATAGCAAGGTTATATATTGAAAAAAATGTTAAAATTCTTGGGCTGTTGAAAATGTTGGGAAAGGATAACAGCTGTCTATAAATATTAAAATGTACAGTTGGTGAAATTTGGTTAACTCAACAAAACTGCAATAAGCATTCTGACAGGTAGTGTACAGTGCTTGAGAACATGAGGGCTTGGATCAAACCCTCACTTTCAGCAGTTATGAAATTTGAGGAAAGCCTTGAAATCTGCTCCATTTAAATTTTGTCATATTTAAAATCTAGGTAATAATATCGATGGTCTAGAATTGATATTAAAATTAGTGTATGTGAAACACCTAAGTTCATGTCAGCTTCAAAGTAAACCTGTATTGAATGTTAGCTATTGTTATTTTTGATAAAATCAATTCCAATAACCCATCATCTGTATGTAGTTTATACCTTATTAGGAAATGAAAAAAAGTAAAATTGGGGAATTAATTTTTTTAAAAATATATAGTGTTATTGTAATTTCAATGAATGGAAGTTATGAATCTAGATCACAGTCCAAGTGTGATAATCAACATTATTCCAAAATTAGAAAATCGTGTGTTTCATGTTGGTTAATATTTTTTGGGAGAGGACATTGTATTGACTGCACATTAAAATGACCTTGGGATATAGACCTACAAAATGATGTGACTTAGAGGTAATGACTGTGCATGTGTATTATAATGTACAACTATTTATGACTGAGGAACGATGTTGCTGAGCTAATTCCTGCACTGAGCCTGGGTTTGTACCTGTTTATCATTAGTGTTCTCAGGATAAGATAACATGATTCCCATATTGTTGGACATGATGGTATGATTTTTTTTCAACCTTTTTACCTTGCTCTTCACCTTCTTCTTTATATGGGTGTTAAAATAATTTTAGAGATTTCTTTTGTTTTAAGAGATGAAAAATTATGGCAAATAATTGTTGGTTTAACCTTGGATTTTTAGCCACTTTCACTTAAAACCAAGAAGTTAAAAGGTTGATTTGTTTTATCAGTCTCTTGACTATGAATGTGTTTCGTAGAACATGCAGTTTTTCTAATGTTATTACTTTTAGAATAAGTTCCTCTAATTTAGTTTTAAATTATGAAACATAGAATCATGCCATTCAGAATATGCACTCTGATTGATTACTGGCATGTGCTATATGCATTGCCTAAGATCTAATCAGCATATTGTTGAGAAAGATTTCATACATATTTTAAAAATTCCAATCTTACTGCATTGCATACCGCAAATTGTATTTTTCATTCAATGACTGTCCTAGCAAACCTAATACATATTTGTAAGTCTTAATTCAAATTCAATGGGTATGGATCCATACAAGCTTAAACTGCAATTTTGCACAACTGTAGTTTTAAATTACAAATCATGAATGCATTTAATGTGCTCTGCTGTCTGGAAAGTGGCTTGTGTATAAAAGGTGACACATAAAGCACGGAGAAAACATGTGCCACACTTTTGCTACTCACTAATCATCACTCTTGATTCCATTTCCCTATATTCCACTTCATGATATCGTCTTCTCCTGAGAGACACATTTTTTTTCATTTTCTGATATGTATACTTCAAATACATAAAATTATAAATATTATAAAGGTGTGTTGCTCTTAAAAAGACTAAATTCTGAAATATGTAGTTATAATCCTATATCATTAAAATGTAGTATATTCTTTGTAATGATATTGTTTAAACTTACTAGCACATTGGTATAGATCACCTACGTGTTTTGTGAAGAGCAGACACTTATTCTAAAAGGTTCACTCAGTATGTAATTATTATTTCCATATTTTATTTTGTTTTATGCTTAGTACCAATTTTCTAAACTGATCAAGCTCTCTTTTCATCATGGTTCATAACAGAGTTACCTTTACAGAAAATAGGTTATATCATATGATCCTAACCTTAAAAACTTGCAAATTATCCCTAAAACAGATCAAATGACTCCCTAAAATGCTTTCCAAATTCTTGTACTTTCTCCCTTTGAAAAACATTTTTTTCTCACTCACAACATTTCTCTTTACATTCTATCTTCACTATTCTACCAGGTATGACCTCAGCTCTGTGACTTTGCTAATGATTTTCAATAATTCTCAAATGTGCTTTCTATCTATTTTTTATTAAAGTCTCTGTCAAATACTCTTATTTAAAAATTAACATTTCTTGGATCCCTTGTCTCTGAGATTTGCTACTTTTTCTTCATTTCTACACATGTCAATTAGGCAGCTTATTAATATTCCATTTTATTTATCTTAGCTAATTTCATTTCCTTATTCTCAATGCATTTTAAAATTATTGAAATAGAAATCAGGTTGTGTTTATAATTATATCTGAAGGATCTAACACAATGTCTTATTTAAAATTAATGCTCAAAATATGTGAACTGAAAATGAAAGTGAAATAAGTAAGAGATTTTCCCCTATTACGTTCTGGGAATGCTACAGTTTGCTTGAAACTGCTATGTTAAATGAAAACCTATGAATACATCATAGATAAATTTTTGTGTGCAAGTGCAGATCTGATTCTGAGTGCACTGTATATAACTTTGCATGGATTGCATAGCCCGTGGTCCTTCAAATAGTCAGTTATCTCATATTTATAAGAACTTTTGAGGAAATATTAGAAAAAATCGAATTTTACTTAACATAGTACTTTTTTTGAAAATAATGCTTAAATATTTTCAAATGTCTTTTAAGATAATCAATTTGATCAATTAAATATTTCATTTAATGATTGTAATCAAGGGTAATTTGTCAAATGAAATAGAAGGTATCACTAAACAATAGAATAAATGTTGGCTTAATCTTATTCTTCAACTTATCATATTTAAAGACATTAGAGACTTAATTCTACTCTAGTCGTAAAGAAAAGGTTAAAATCTTAACAAATATCATAGAACATTTTAGTAAAGAAAAAAAGAATCAAGAGAAACACAAACTTTGCTACAGCAAATAGGAGATATGCTTTCTTTTTCTTTAACTATATTTTTATTGATTTCAGAGAGTAAGGGAGAGGGAGAGAAAAGAAACATCACTTAGAGCAAATCATTGATCAACTGCCTCCTGCACAGGCCCTACTGGTGATCAAGCTTACAAACCAGGCATTTGCCCTGATCAGGAATCAAACCATGACCTCCTGCTTCATAGGTCAATGCTCAAACATTGAGCTACACCAAATGGGCAAGAACTTCTTTTTATAGTAGACATGTAGGTATTTGACTATTCACCCAGATTTTAAAATTTAGTCCCATTAATTGGAAACAGTTTCAAATCAAAACACATTTTTGTTTCATTTATTTATTGACTATCTCTCCTTCCCTTAATATGAACTGGTGAAATGGATTAGTTTTTCATGAGTAACTATGTACTGTATACCAGGTTCTCTGCCAGAAAAAAAACATAAACACTATCCTTTAAAAATTGATGTTGTGTTACATTTTAGAGAGGAAAATAATGAATATAATTTATTTTTCCATCTCTGAGGTATTTTGAGGACTCATTGTACTCTCTGGTCCCTAAACCAGCCCAAAATAGTCCATAGAAATAGAAAAGTTCCATGGCTTATGTGTGAAAGCAAAAGCTAAGAAATTAACAGAAAAACATAAAACAAAGTGTGAAAAATTATAAAAGTGACTAGAGGCCTGGTGCACGAAATTTGTGTACGGAGTGTGTGTCACTCAGCCCAGCCTGCATCCTCTCCAAGGGATGTCCAACTGCCTGTTTAGACCTGGTAGGATTAGGCCTAAATCGGCAGTCAGACATCCCTTCCAAAATCCAGGAATGCTGGTTCCCAAATTCTCGCCTGCCTGCCTGCCTTCCTGATTACCCCTAACCACTTCTGCTTATCAGCCTGATCATCCCCAACCACTCCCCTGCCAGCCTGTTTGCCCTTAACTGCCCTCCCTTGCAGTCCTTGTCACCCCTAACTGCCATCCCCTGAAGGACTTCCCTCCCCCCCCACCTGCAGCTGCTCTCTCCTGCAGGCCTGGGTCCCCCACAACTGTCCATCCCTGCAGCTCAGTTGCACCCAAATTCCCTCCTTTGCCAGCCTGGTCACCCCTAACTGCCCTCTCCTGCAGGCCTGATTGTTCACAATTACCCTCCCTTTCTGGCCTGATCTCTCCCACTGCCCTCCCCTGCTGGCCATTTTGTGTCCACATGGGAGCAGCCATCTTTGACCATATGGGGCAGCCATCTTGTGTGTTGGAGTGACATTCAATTTGCATATTACTTTTTTATTAGATAGCATAGAGCTCTGGCACATGGTTGGTGACCAGCTGTTTTGCCCTGAAGGGTATCCTGGATCCAGGTGGGGTACGCTTGGGGCATGGGGTTGATTGGGTGAGGGGCCTATGGAGGTTTGCAGGCTGACCACGCCCACTGGCAACCCAAATGGAGGCCTTGGGATCTGGGATTTATTTATCTTCTACAATTGAAACTTTGCAACCTTCAGCAGAGGCCATGGAAAGCCAGGAACTTGGCTTCCTCCATCACAGGGGAAACCCAAGCCTCCTATTCACCCAGGGGCCATAGACATTTTTGTTGGGATTTATTTAACTTCTATAATTGAAATTTTGTAGTCTTGAGCAAAGGTATCCACATAACATCTAGCTATGAAAAGCAATGAGGTGTTGTCAGGGAGTGGCAGCTGAAAATTCAGGCACCCTCTTAAATGGGCCAGTACACAAAAATTCCCTGTGAAGCCACCTACTTTGTGCTCTGGAAGAAGGAGGGTGAAGTGGACTGGAGCAGTAAGAGCAGAATCCAGGACTGGGAACTCAGAGGATAGAGCTCAGACGGCAGACATTCCAAGTTTTCTGGGCTGAGTCATTCCTTCACACAGTGCAAGACATCTTTCCCACATAGACATCTGCCTTGCCTTGGGGGGAGAGAGTCAACACACCCTACTGGAAAACATCTTGCCCTGAGGCCACTTAGATTTAAAAATAACAATTAGCTTCCAAGCAGAAGCAATTGCTCCACCCTGTAGAAAAAAAAAAAAAAAAATCTAACAAGACCTGAGGATGATTACCTAGGGGCAATTCAAGTCAGAATCCTATTAGTCTTTAGACAGAGGCAGTCTCTGGAGGCTTTGAGACTTTTCCTGACCCAATTAGTCAGAAACAGCCTTTATCACTGTCCTATACTAGATATTGAGAGGTATAGAGGATCTACCTAAAACATAGTCACAAATCCAGACAACCAAAATGAGGAAACAAAGAAACAACCCCCAAATAAAAGAACTAGCAAATTCTCCAAAAGAAGAGGTAAATGAAGCAGAGAAAAGAAATTCATCTAGCATGTTCAACAGTATGGAAAAAGATATAGTAATTATTTAAAAAGAACAGTCTGAGATAAAGAATAATATAACACAAATGAACATATTGGAAGGAATACACAGTAGATTAGTGGAAGCTGAGGATTGAATTGATGAGTTAGAAGACAAGAGTTGAAAATTTATTCAATTAGAGAAACAAAAAGAATAAAACAATTAAAAAATAGGAAGACAGCTTAAGGGAGTAGTAGGTCAACATGAAATGTAACAATATTAGAATAGTATATGTGCCAGAAGAGGCAAAAGGGAGAAAGGAATATAGAAGGTGTTTGAAAAAAGAATGGGTAGAAAATGTCCCTAATCTGGTAAAGGAAAAAGTCACATAAGTTCAGCAGTCATAGAGAACTCCAAATAAGAAGAATCCAAATAGGCCCACCCCCAGCCATATCATAATTAAAATGCCAAAAATTAAAGACAAAAAGAGAATGTTAAAGCCAGCAAGAGAAAAGAAAACTGTTACCCAGCAAGGAGTTCTTATAAGGCTGACACCTGATTTCTCATTAGAAAGTCTATGGGCCAGAAGGAAATGGCATGAAGTACTCAAAGTAATGGAAAGCAAGGACCTGAGACCAAGATAACTATAAATGGTCATTTAAAATAGATGGTCAAAAAAGAACTAAAGGAATTCATTACCACCAAGCCAGCATTACAAGAAATGCTAAAGTGATTGCTGTAAGAGATTGCTGAGAGGCAGAGACACAGAGAGAATTCTAGCCATACAGAACTAAAATGGCTATAAATAAAGTAACTCTCAATAATAACCCTAAATGTAAATGGATCAAATATTCCAATCAAAAGGTATAGGGTAGCTGAGTGAATACAAAAACATGACCCAACTAGATGCTGTCTAGAAGAGACCTACTTCAAAACAAAAGACATACACAGGATCAAAGTGAAGTGATGGAAAAATATTTTTCAAGCAAATGGAAAAGAATAAAAAAGCTGGAGTAGCAATATTCATATTCAACAAAATATACTTTAAAAGCATCATGTTAAGGGATATAATCCAGTTGGAGAAAGATAAATATCATATGTTCTCACTCATTTGTGGAATATAATGAACAACATAAACTGTTGAACAAAAATAGAGCCAAAGGGGGAAAAATATACTAGAATATAATAGAAGTAACCCTGTTATTTGCAGATTTTTAATATTTCCTACAACTTTTGTGATATACTATGTTAGTACAGTTTTGGTAATATTATTATACTTAAAACCTTTTATTCTTGAAATATTAATGTTTATTGAATATAATATTATATGTAAGGTAATTTTTCTTAAATAATTGGTGGTGATCATGTGTAACATTATCATATTTAAAATTATTTTCTTAATATGCTAATGTTTATTTAGTGTAACATTATTTTTTCAGATAATTTTTCTTGAAATTAAAAAATAAAACAATACAATAATTCAGAGATAGTAATACAAGAATAAACTCTTTTGCATGCTCACAACTGTAAACCTATCTTTGCACCACCCTCAATTTTACAAAAATTTATGCATAGAGTCTCAACAGTAAGAAAATCATTTCAATGACCTACCTAAAGGAAATAAGTTATATTCCTGAATGTGCTCTTCGCTATTTAATAACTTATGGAATTTCTAAAGATTGTAGATAATTATTTTATTGGATCCTGAACCAGCCTTGTCAAATGCAATATATTTTTATTAAAAATTGCCCAAACATAACATCATTTTAATAGATGGATTGGGATGGGCACCCTTAAACACAACTTAAATAAATGAGAAACATAAATACTGAATGCAGAAAATAGACCATGCAGCTAGCTGGCAATGAAAAAAATACAGCATTAAACTGGAAATGATAAAATTTATTTGAATATATATTATTTGGCATGGGCAAATGCTGAGTTTGCATCTATCTTTAGACTCACTTTACCAATATATATTTATACTGTTATCTATTCACAGCATGTTTGACAACTACATAATTATTTTAAAACTTGACTGTAGTTCAGTAAAATAATTTCCACTTTGTTTCCAGTATAAGAAACTGCCTTGAGATTATGTATTTTACCAAGAAATATCCACTATGGGGGAAATATCAAAATTTAGTTGTAATTCTCACTAACTAGAAATCAATTTAGTCAGTGTTCTTTGCTTCAGTAAATAATCTAACTTTTGGTGTTGTAAGCTAAGAGCGATTTTTGAAGTTGATAATGCATTGAAATAAGCAGGAACAAAGGACAATCCATCAGAAGGTTTCACCCAGTAGATACTTTGGTGAGAGTGCTGCTGTGTAGCATAAAGTGTATTTTCTTATTCCTTTTATTTTTTGAATGACTGTTAGTATACTAACAATTTCTAATGCCATCAAAACCTTTGAAAAATTGACATAGAAATGATTTATAATAGTATAAACAATATAACAGTGTGCTGATTCTTGACATTTTAATATTGAAAGAGCCTTTAACTACACTTGGCCTTTATTTCTCAAATATCCTAAAATGATTTGTTAATTTATCTATTACAAAGCACTACATTATTTTAAGGTTATTGAATACCTCCTCCATTATGTGTAAATTCCTTGAGAATGAAAAAATAAAATTATGCAATTTTATATAATAGCATCAAGCACATTTTCTGTCTCTCTGTCTCTATCCCTCTTTTTCTCTCTCATCATCTATTATCTGTCTATATAAATTGGATTAAGAGTGTAAAAATAAGAAAAAGGAAGAGTTATTATAACCTCCCCCATGTCATCTCAAATTTGGATAATTCATCACAACTGCCATAATTTGCAATATGTATGCAGAAACATTCCTGTATTGAAATAAGAAAGGTGACATAGGTCTTTGCCACGGGAAAGTGTCCTCAGGGAAGTTATATCCAGCACAATCTGTCTTTTGTTTCTATGTCAGAGACAAAAGAAGATTGACAGTAAATCAATTGTATTATTTCACACAAGAAGGATAGCGAAGTCTTCACAATGGAAAAACAGTCTATGATTAATACACACATATGCAAAATGACAAGTTGAGCTCAGAATGCAATTGGATACTAGCAATTTTTGTAAAACAAGACCAATTGTATAACTTTGAAAGACCTTAGCAATTAATATTTGGTTGTGAATGTAAAATAGGTATAAATCTTCTTATTTCAATCCTTCATATGTAAAGTATATTGTATATTAAGAAAGCAGTCATTTTTATAATTGATCTACCATTATATTCATAAAAACTGTATGCTTTTCAAAATATTTACCAAAATATGCATAATTGAGTATGTATATAAAGTATATATGTGTTTGTTATGTAATGTGACCAAGAGATTATAAAGAAGTAGAAAAAGCAGAAATAAAATAAGATATGGGCCTATGTATGAAATTTGAACATTTGTTAATAAGATGAGAAAAGGATGGGACACAGATTAAGATAAGCAGGATAGGCACCAAGAAAATACCAAAAAATAAATCTGGCTAGGATTTAAGATATTACATATGGATAAAGTTTTATATTAATTCTCTTAAAAGGACAATTTGGAACCTAACACAAAATTCAGTGTATATTATCTATGTGATATCTATATATAAATAAAAGCCTAAGCAACCATTGCAACTGAACAGGCTGTGTGGGACGACCAGGCCTACAGGGGGGTTAGTGAGGGGTGACCAAACATCTGAGCAGCAGGCTGCATGGGGCAACCAGGCCCATAGTGGGGGGCAGGTGGGGGCGACCAGGCTGGCAAGGGGGTTAGTGAAGGATTAACAAACCATTGAACAGCAGGCTCTGTGGGGCAACCAGGCCACAAGGGGGACAGCCAGGGGTGACCAAACAACTGAACAGCAGGCTGTGTGTGGAGATGAAGCCAGCAGGGGGTGGCAGTTGGGGTCAACTAGGCCAGCAGGGGGTGTGGCAGTAAAGGGTGACCAGGCCAGCAGGTGACCAGTTAGGGGCCACCAGGCCAGCGACTTGGGCCAGTTGGTGATGACAAGGCCAGAACGGGAGAAGCAGTTCGGGACAACCAGACTGGTGGGGGAGTTAGGGTGGGATGACCAAATGATTGAACAGCAGGCTGAGTGGGGTGACCAGGCCAGCAGGGAGGGAAGTTGGGGGTGACCAGACTAGCAGTGGGGGTTTGTAGCCTAGAGTAGAGCCAAGCCTTCTGCTGGCTCCATGGTGGCAGCAATTGAAACTTTGTTACCTTAAGTGGAGACCTGGGTTGGCCAGAGTGTGTGGAAAACTTGGCTTCCTCCATCACTGGGGGCAACCCAAGCCTTCCTCCTCCTCTCTCTGTGTCCATAGCCATCTTGGTTGAGTTAATTTGCACACTCATTCCTGATTGGCTTATGGGCATGACTTGTGGGTGTAGCAGAAGTATGGCCAATTTGCATATTACTCTTTTATTAGATAGGATTAAACAATCTAAATTATTTAAATTTTCTTTATAAAAGCCAAGTCAAAATATTCTAGATTTGTTATTACTTAATTATCTATATTAGATAGACTTCACTTTAATATTTTGGTGACTCTATTTTTTGCTCAAATTTGGAAGTTTATTACAAAAACTTGCTTCAAAAATGTACTCCTTCCTAGAAACGGCATTGTAATTCTTTGGACAGTGCCAACTTAACGTGAATAATTTTTATAGAAAATGCAGAGACACATTTTCTTTACACAAAGCTATTAATTGTGTTGCTTTAAATTTACTTACATCTTACTGTTGTAAGAGCCATCAAATAGATAAGAGCTGGTAAAATAAGGTAAGCATACCATTCTCAACAAATAAATTGTTCTTGGCATTCAGCTACATGGATTTCTAGACATTTCAGAGACAAAAAAAAAAAAGTATCTTATCTTGGCTCCTTCTCTAATACTTAACAATTCATTATATATATATATATATATATATATATATATATATATATATACATACATATACATATATAAAGTCAGTGTCCATGATGACTGTGATGATGAAATGAATGACTGGTCACCATGAGGTTGTCCCTCCCACCCACAGTGCCCTTGCCTGAGAGCAGGATGGTGCAGGACTGCGGACTGGCAAGCAGACTTAATGGTTGATCTCTTGGCCGCTGCCCCCAGCCTTCAGGATTCACAGGATCAGCGATGGGGAACAGGGAAATTGGGCTGGGTGGTGGAAAGACCGGGCTGGATGTCAGGCTGTTGAGATGACCAGCTCAGCCCTGGCTGCTTGGGGGGCTCAGGTCTGTGTGACTTCACCTCCATGCATGTGTGCCCAGCGGCTGCTGATGGAATTTGCTGCCTGCTCAGGGCCGCTTACACTGGGGTGGTAGGTTGTGGGCACACCCCACAGTTTCTGTCAGCTCCTTAAGCTCCAGCAGCAGAGGCAGTGGCAGTGGTGGCGGCGGCAACAGCGACAATGGCACCTGCATGAGTGTCCCTGAGAAGGCAGTGTGTTCCATTAGCAACTGGCCCAGTGCACACGTTTGGAGGTGAAGTCAGAGTGCCTGCTTTCCCACAGGCCTGAGTCCCTGAGCAGCCAGGAATGAGCGAGTGACCCCAATGGCCTGATAGCCCTGAGGTAAATGTGGTATTTGGCCTGAGGACTGGCGAACAGGCAGAAGATGGCCCTGATTGCAGGAGGATAGGCCCTAGGGGCCCTACACACATGATTTTGTGCACTGGACCTCTAGTTTATTATAAAATTAATGCCAATGTAGTAATAATAAATGCTTAAAAGTAGTACACGTTGAAATATCCATATGCCATATTACACTTTCATTCTATTATTTATAAAATTTGATAAAAAATCTATTGGGATGCCATCTATAGTTAAAAGTAAAGATGGATACAAGAAAAAAAAAAACAACAAAAAGTTATAGACACAGACAACACTATGGTGGTTAGCAGAGGGAAGGGAGTGTCAGGGTTAATAATGGATAAAGGTAGTCAAATATATGGTGCTGGAAGAAGATTTGACTTTAGGTAGTGGCACACAGTGCAATATACAGATGATGTGTCATAGAAATATACTCTTGAAATATATGTAATCTTATTAACCAATGTCACCCCAATATCTTTAATTAAAAAAAGAAAAGATGGATAAACTTTATAGTCATCTGAGATATTGTCCAATATAAAACAGGTAATTTTAACAATAGTTTCATCATATTTGAGAGGCCTGGTGAACAAAATTTGTGCATCGGGGGTGGGCAGTTGTCCCTCAGCCAAGTCTGCACCCTCTCCAATCCGGGACCCCTTACAGGACATCTGACTGCTGGTTTAGACCCAATCCCACAAGGATTGGGCCAAAAATGGCAGTTGGACATCCCTCTCACAATCCAGCACTGCTGGTTCCTAACTGCTGGCCTGCCTGCCTGCCTGATTGCGCCCTAACCTCTCCCCTGCCAGACATCTTGTGGAAGCCACCTTGAGGAGGCCATCTTGTGATGACGTGAGGCAGTCATCTTATGGTGACTATCTTGTGCTGACATTGATCAAGGGTGTGATGCCATCTGAGCTTTTAGTATATAGGATTCCCAGGAGATATAAGCTTATTTTTAAAATGCATCTTTTAACATGAAGGTCAGGGTAAATGTGTCTCTAATCATCCTGTACTTTATATAGATCATCTAATGAAATAGGGAAAAGAGATGGAAAAGAGAAGGTTAGGCCCAGGCTTAGGAAGTCCACATAGTGGGCCAAGTTTTCATTTTTCTCCCCTGTTCTGTCTGCTGGCTTACTGTCCACACGTGTGTGATTCTAGGGATCACCTAAGTATCTGCAATTCCAGCACCTGTGGATTATCATCAGGACAATAACAAAAATGCTTTTCCCACAGTTTTACTTGAAGATGTTGCAATTTATTCAGACTTAATGAGGTAAAAGAGAAAAGCCTCTGGGATAGTCTGCTCCTAAAAATCAAACTTTTCCTTCTCACTTCAACAATTAACTTATCTGTTATTGGTATGAAAGAAAAGATTAAAATTGTGGGACTCATGGGTACAATTATTTAGCCATAATAATGCCTAGATTCCATGGAGAGATTAAATAACAGTTAAGTTGATTGAAGATGTGTGTTTTTTTCAATCACAGTGCTGAATCTAGTATCTGTGATACACAGATGCAGGAACCAAAATATTCTCAGCTGGTGCTATGCAGAATATTCCAGTTATAAAGTGATTGAATACATCTCATCATTATTCAAGAGAATAGAATTAGGGTAAAAGAACTTTGAGATTGTGGTTTTCGAACTTGAATAGTGTAAAAGGTCAGGAAAACTGAACAACAGTTTAAGTCTAAGGCTAAATACACCTGTTAATACCAAATTTACTTATCTAAATAATCATTATAAGTAATATACTGTGATACTCTATATTCTCCATGAAGACTTAAAAGTTTAGATTCATATTATCTTACAAAAAGATTAACAAGCATTAAAGAGGGCACTCATCATATTTACTGTATCATGGAATTATTTATTCTGTAGACATTTTCTCAGTTGTAGAATTTACTATAACAATTTTTGCCTGTAATAAGTAAAAGTAATCATTATACCATGATTAGATTAGGAGCAAGATTGAAATGATACATAAGATCATTCTCAGCCTAGTACTGAAAGTCTATATTGAAACTGTTATTAATATTATAACTGTCAATAGATCTGTGACACCATTATGTGTGTGTGGCAGGAGGTGATTGATAATTCTTTGCTATGTCAGGAGTATTAAATTATACATTAAATGTGTGCATATTAAAATGCCCCTATTTCCACTTACTATATATGTTACAGATATACATATTTAATACATTTAACATACAAGTACTTTCACATTTATACATGGGCATTACATGCATATGCAGAGTAGGCAAAAGTAGGTTTATTATTCTGAGTTCACAAAACACAGTTTACTCTTGCATTATTTATTTATTTATTTATTTTTATTATATGTATTATTATTTTTTTGTATCCTTACTTATTATTTCCTTTTTAGGAAAAGATGGCTGGTAATTTAGCTCACTTTTATCCACCCTTGTATATATTCAGAAAAACACAGATATTGCTAGTACATATGGAAAATATCTCTTCATATTTTAATTAAATAACAATTTTTCTGTGATGCCTTTTTGGTCAATCTTTCATTTATTTACCCTACTCAAAATTGTTTTCTTAGCCATCTTTTCAAAGTCAGCTCATGTTTCTATTCAATTTCTTGCATGCGTGCCTTTCTATGTTAGACTGTAAACATTCCCAGAACACAAATATTATTTATGCATTTTTGTGACAGTGCTGAAGACTTACCAAGTGCTCAATAATAATTTGTGTATAATTATACTAATTATTAACTATTCAATAACTACATGCCAGGCATTGAAAATGCAATGGTGAGCAAAATAAACATGGCTTAAGTGCCACTAATAATTTTAAGAACCTTCAAAAGCAAAATATCTGACTCCAGTGGTCATTCAGTGAGGTCTTCTCTGAGAAAGTAAGTTTTGATTTATGAAATCAATTTTTTCAGACCTTCTTTTCTTTATTTTTCTTGTTGACATTATTACAATCCCCCTGTGAGAGCCTCTATTCAACTCTTCCTTGCCCCTTCACTTTGGCCATTACCACACTGTTGTATGTGCCTAGGGGTTATACATATACTAGTGGCCTGGTGCAGGAAATTCATGCATGGAGGTGGGGAGGTGTTTCTCAGCCCAGCCTGCACCCTCTCCAATCTGGGACCCCTTGAAAGATGTCCTCCTGCCAGTTTACAGGGATCAGGCCTACACCAGCAGTCAGACATTCCTCTCATAACCTGGGACTGCTGACTCCAGCCGCTCACCTGCCTGCCTGAATGCCTAATTGTCCTTAACCACTCTGTCTGCCAGCCTGCTTGTCCCCAATTGTCCCCCTGCTGTCCTGCTCAATCCAAACTGCTCCCCTGCTGTCCTAATCACCTCCCACTGACCCCCTTCTGGACTGCTTATGCCCAATGGCCCCTGCCATCCCATCCTGGCCTGATCACACCCCCCCCCCCAAACCCTCAGTGACCTAAGGTCCCAACCCCTCCATTTTTCCTTCCTTTCTTTCTTCCTTTCTTTCTTTCTTCTTTTCTTTCTTTCTTTCTTTCTTTCTTTCTTTCTTTCTTCCTTCCTTCCTTCCTTCCTTCCTTTCTCTCTCTCTCTCTCTCTCTCTCTCTCTCTCTTTCTTTCTTTCTTTCTTTCTTTCTTTCTTTCTTTCTTTCTTTCTTTCTTTCTTTTCTTTTTTTTCCCCTGCACTTCCTTTAGTGGAGGCCAGGGTCAACTAGAAGCAAGTATGTAGGATTTATTTATCTTCTATAATGGAAACATTGTAGCCTTGAGCAGAGGCCAGGGCTGGCCAGTGTGGCCAGGATGGCCAGGAAGCTTGGCTTCCTCCCTGGCCAAAGCAACCCAAGCCTCCTGCTTGCTCCAGTTTCATGGCTGGCCCCCATCTTGGTTGGGTTAATTTGCATATTTGCTCCTGATTGGCTGATGGGCATGGCTTGGTGTAGCAGAGTGATGGTCAATGTGCATACAGTGACACCTCGAGATACAAGTGCCCTAACATACGAGATTTTTGAGATATGATCCGTCAAGCAAGTGATTTTTGCTTTGAAATATGGGCAACATTTGAGATAGGAGTAATCAAGTGGATCAGCCGGCTGCACAAGACCCACCAGTTTACCGCGACTTGAGCATCTCATAGTTTCCCATTCTTCAAGGTTACGAAACAAATTAAACTCGTATCTCGAGGTACCACTATATTTCTCTTTTATTAGTGTAGATGTTCTTTGGTTAATCTCTTCATTTTCTTTCATCCAGTGCCCCCTCCAACTCCCTTCTAACACTGTCAGTATATTCCATGTATTCCCACCTCTGTTTTTGTTTTGTTCATTAGATCACACATATGAATGGGATCATGTGATATTTATCTTTTTCTGACAGGCTTATTTTACTTAGCATAGTCTCTCTATCCTGTCTCAAAGAATAAGAGATTCTTTTCTTTCTCTCTTTTTTTTTTTTACAGCTGCATAGGTATTCCATGGTGTGAATGTACAACTTTTTAATTCACTCATCTACTTATGGGAATGTGGTCTGTTTCCATATCGTGATTATTATATACAACACTATTATGAGCATAGTAGTGCATATATTCTTTCAAATTGGTGTTTCAGAATTCTTAGGATATATTTCGAAAGATAGGAACATTGAGTCAAAAGGCAGTTCCATTTTTAATTTTTGAGTATACTTCATGCTGTTTTCCACAGTTGGCTGCACCAGTCTGCATTCTTACCAATATTATACTAGGATTCTCATTATTCCACATGCTTTCCAGCCCTTGTTTGTTGATTCATGGGTAGTAGCCATTCTTGCAGGTGTAAACTTCATTTTGTAAAAAGTGTGCAAACATGTTCAAAGGCCTTCAGTTCCTTCAGCTTCTTTGAGGAACTATGACTTTTACAGAGTTAAATGCTATTTAAAAAATAAAAAATTCATCCTACATAGTAAGTATTATACTAGATCAATGGTTCTCAACCTTTCTAATGCCACGATCTTTTAATACATTTCCTCATGTTGTGATGACCACCAACTATAAAATTATTTTCATTGTTACTTCATAACTGTTATTTTGCTACTGTTATGAATCTTAATGTAAATATCTGTGTTTTTCGATGGTCTTAGGTGACCCTGCTAGTGGTTCTCAACCTGTGGGTTGTGACCTGTGGGTTAAGAACCACTGCTGTGAAGCCTAAGACCATCAGAAAACACAGATATTTACATTAAGATTCATAACAGTAGCAAAATTACATTTATGAAGTAGCAACGAAAATAATTTTATGGTTGGCAGTCAGCACAACATGAGGAACTATATTAACTGGTTGTAGCATTAGGAAGGTTGAGTACTAGATCAATGCTACATACATCTTCTGTCCTACTAGTTTGCAATACTGAAAATATGCATTGGTTTGAGTGATGCCTGTACAAGAAGTTTTTCTTTGGCTTCTTAGTATAGATTTATTTTGGTTTCCAAGAGGTACATGTAGATAGACTGTGGTATGTTCACTTCCATCTGAGATGCCACCTGCCTGTTGTTGTTTCCTTCCAGTAATCAGGGTCTAAGCTGAATTTATTCTCATTTTTTCCCAACATCATTTCTTCTACTGAACTTGCATAAGGCCCTTCTTTCTCATGCCACCACAGAGGATATGCTTGGGGTCCTACTGTTACTCTTTCTCCCCTGGTGTACAGCTCAGCACCCTAGTAGGCAATAGACTAGCTGTATTCAAAGAATATGTCTTGCCATTTGATCAAAAGAATGGTAAAAGATTATTATTAGATGATACAATTAATGTGCTAAGATATCCTGACTGCAAAGTAATACAATACCTGGCATAGAATAGACATTCAAATGAAACCTTTCACTTAATTACTGAATAAAACAGTACAAGTATTATAAAATACAATTTCTCTATAACTTTTCTTGTAAATCCAAAATATCTTGATAATACACTTAGTGTACAGATCCTTGAATAACCAACATAGGTATATGTTGTAACTCCCAGTAATTGACAATCCATCTACTTTATACAGGTATGCACATTAATAAAATGAATTCATTCAAAAACAGGAGTCTGGATATTCCAACAGTCTGTAACACATTAAAATTTTTAAAAATTATATGTATTAGTCATCTCTTTAGACAATATTTTCTGTATTTAGCTCAGTGCTAGATGATAGTAATAATGATGACAATAGCTGCCTTTGGTTGAATTCTAACTACTTCTCAGTCACTAGTATAAGAAAATTTCACATATTAGCACATTTTTCCCTTACTGTACTATATTTTTGATTCCAGACCCAAGTTAGATGGAGTAAGCACAGTCTTCGCTATATCTCCATTAAATGCAGCTGTGAAACCTGGACAGAAATTCTCAAAGGTAAACAGTAGCAGCCAGGGTAGGAAAGAAGATCAAAATCTGAGTTACAACTGAACTTGGGAGAGTTGTTGATAGTGGGAGAGGTTGTGTGTGAGAGGACATGTAGTATATGGGAACTTTGTACTTTCCACTCCATTTTTATATGAATCTAAAAAATAAAGCTTATTTATTTAAAAACGAACAAACAGTAATGCAAAAAGAGGAACAACCCAACTAAAAATGACCATTAGATTTGAATAGACACTTCACCAAAAAATATATATGGGTACAAATAAGGACATGAAAAGGTGTTTATTATTAGTCACTAGGTCAATGCAAATTAAACCATGATGAGATGTCACCATACCTATTACAATGACAGATATATATATATATACACACACACAATATCAAGTGCCAGCAAGAGGGAAAAGCAACTTTTTTATTCAATGAAAAATGACACAGCCCTTATGTAAAAAAAAAAAAAAAAAAAAAAAATATATATATATATATATATATATATATATATATATATATATATATATATACATATTTGTTATCTATCTGTCTCACTCTTAGATATATTTACCCTGGAGAACTAAAATATATATGTATATACTAGAGGCCCAATGCACGAAATTTGTGCAACAGTAGACCTTCCTTCTTCTAGCTGTTGGCACCGGCTTCCCTCTGGCACTCCAGATACAGGCTTCTCTCCTGCTGGCAGGCACCAGGACCTAATTAGCACATTACACACACAAGCACAGATATATCAGTTACAAACCTGTACATTTATGAGTTCTTTTGAAACTCACCTGAAGATTAAACAACTAAACTGTACTTCAATGATCTAATATGTTAAAAAAAAAAAAGTGGCCGAAACTGGTTTGGCTCAGTGGATAGAGCGTCTGCCTGCGGACTGAGGGGTCCTAGGTTCGATTCCAGTCAAGGGTACTTACCATGTTACAGGCACATCCCCAGTGCTGGGTATGCAGGAGGCGGCTGGTCAATGTCTCTCTCTCATCGATGGTTCTAACTCTCTATCTCTCTCTCTTCCTCCCTGTTAAAAAAAAAAATCACTAAAATATATTAAAAAAAAACTATTTTAAAAAGTGGTTCATTAAAACTACTCATCTTTAAAAAAGAATGATTTACTAAGGCAAATAACTTGTATGAAACTCAGAGGCTATATGCTAAATGAAAATGCTAATCCCAAAAGCTTATATTCTATATTATTCCATGTCCTAAAATTATAGAGTTATGAAGCAGATCAGTAGTTGTCAGGAGTTAGCTGTAGGAGGAAGGTATGAACACAGAGGTATAACATAGAGAGTGGTTTGAGGTTATGGGACTGATCTATATACTGGTTTTCATGGCTGTAATACATATACTTAATGTTTTAGAACTCTACACTAAAAAAGTATAATTTACCACATGTGAGTTTAAAAGTAAAATAAAACTGTGAATCTGATGAAATTAGTATCCTCATTTTGTAACGTAGAAACAGTGACTCAGTGAAGTTTAAGTAATTTTCCCAAGGGCACAGAACTCATCAGCTTTCAGGTCAGGAATCAATCTGAGACCCTTGGAACCATGTCTTATATTCATGTAATAGAAAGACGTTCCATAAATTATAGTTGAATTAGTGCATTAGTCAATGAAGAAAGCGATGAATCAGAAGTTTAATTACTTTGGAGTCTGTTGCCAGGGTGTTCATTTAGCTGGCAGCAACCCTCTCAAGGACCATAGTTAAGTAAGTCAATAGATTGAGGTCAAGCAAGACATAGGGCTCTTTCTGAAAACTCAAATCTTGACACAGTAGCAATAATAGTACTAGTAAAAGTAGAGAGAATTTGGAGATACCCAAACTTATCCTGTGACCCCTACAGGCACTTGAAGTTCCCTTAAGCTCTGCCTGGGGGGATGAAGGAAGATGCCACCAGAGCTCATGCTTGTCAATCATTCCAAGTCAGTAGTCAATGAGATATATGAATTAAAATACGAAAGTTGCACACAATTTTATGAGATAAGGTATTGAAATTTAAATTTATATATAATCCCATGCTATATGATTTGTTCTAGATCATAAAATAAGAAATATGTTCAAAGACTTCATAAATCAAGAATCATTTATAATATTCTTACAAAGTAATATAGCATTAACATAATCAAGTTTAATCTCTCTTTTGTATACAGATCTTTAATATATAAATAAAAATGGGATTCAATTTAAGAAATGTACTAAACTAATTTTAAATGAAAAACTCTTAACAAATGTTACCATATTTATTCAGCAAAAAGTGAAAATAAATAGAAAATGGCCATCAATACAATAGAAAAGCTTTCAATAGAATTTTAATGATAATCCAAATGCTCAAATAAATCTTATTTAAAATACTATTTCAATGTTATGATTTTGAAAAGATTTTCTATAAAATGAGACATCTCAAAAAATAACATATAACATATGTTGCTCTATAACCTCTTTTGTTTTTATTTTAAGTATATTTTTATTGGTTTCAAAGAAGAAGGGAGAAGGAGATAGAAATGATGACTAGAGAGAATCATTGATCTACTGCCTCCTACACACCCCCTAATGGAGATCGAGCCCACAACCTGAGCATGTGCCCTTGACCCTGAATCCAAACTGTGACCTCCTGGTTCATAGGTCAAACCTCAACCACTGAGCCACTCCAACAGGGCAAATGTGAAATTATTAATATATTTTCTGCTGTGGTCAGTGTATGGGCACTGAATTTAGATCGCAACAATCAGATGTTTTCAACTAAGAAATTGAATCTGAAGGAGTTAGACAAAGATACAGGAATAATTAGAGATTATTTGCTGCAAGGCCAGAGGCATAGAGATGGCTTCAAGCATTTAGCAATCATGCTACCAACAGAGCTTACTAGCCACAGACACAGTCCTGTGGTTGTGACTTGGGCAATGTTTTCTGCTTTGTAGTTCTTTTCATTTTATCTTCTCTAGGATTGGTTCTTTGGCATTTTCATTAATTTTCTTAATTATTCAAATACTTATTTTTTTCTGATGATTTTTTTTTCCAGAATGGTTGTTGTTGCTAGGATCTTGGGATCCCAAAGATGCGCTTCTCATATAAGAGATACCTCTGATTCATTATCCTGTTGAAAGAAGTCAACTTACAGTAACATCTCCCAGAGGCGGTGGCCTCTTCTCCCTTTCCTCCCCTACTCATCTTCCTCCTTCTCTTCTATCTTGTAGATTTGTCTCTATCTAGAATAATCTTAGTTATATAATTGTGATCAGTCTTTCCACATCCAATTATCTTTAATAAAGTCTCTCTGATTAAATGTCAACTTCACTTGCTTTTAAATTGGGGATAGCTTTTATTATATATATCTATATATCTATATATATATCTATATCTATATATCTATATATATCTATATCTATATATATATATATCTTTAAAAATAACAGCTACAAAAAATAAAAAAATATATATAATTTTCTGTTAGTCCCAAAATTTGAGTTGAGATCCTTAATAAGCAAAATCTCTACAAATCGTAATAAGAAAATAATGAAATTTTATGTTTATGGTATGATCACTTTCAAAATAAATTTCTTAATAAAAATGTGTTATTGTAGTAAATGAAAAAGTTTCAATTTAGGAAGAAAGTGGAACATCCTAAATTAACTTCTCTATTTGAAAAAAATGATTAAAGTATTTTGATAAGAGCAAATTTATAGCAGACTTGAAAGTTTGTAGTGATTTAATACAAAGAATGCACCATTCATTATTCAATGGCAAATCTCATTTACTATTATCATTGGATACTTTTTCCTTCAAGGAAGTAGTTGAGATTTCATGAGATAAACATGTTTAAAAATAGTTCATTACTTTAAATTAAAAAAAAAATATTTGTCCATTTATCTAGAATAATAATAAAGTTTTTATTTCAAAGCTTGAAGATAAAAAGAAATCAAGTTTTTGAGATATAAAAAGCACAGCTTTCTAATTTAAGCACTAAGAGGAGTCTCATTTTCCTGGAGGTAGCCAAAGTTATTTAAAGCTTTTATACTCATCGCTGAAGCCAAAGGACTTTCTCCATGTGAAGAAAAATAGATAAGCAAGGTATCTCTTCCATGAAAGAAAAGGCCAAAATAGATTCAGTCCATAGAGAAGCCTTGTAGGCAAAGACCCAATGCTAAATAGAATAAGTGAATTTCCATCAGAGGTTTTGGAAGAAAAAAAACAAGCTTACTATATATTTTTAATGCCATTAGCTACTAGAGTTAAGGCCTACATATTATTTTAATTATTGTAGTAATATTACTTTACATTCATTTTTTCTCATTAATCAAAATAGAAAAATATGATGTTTTAAAGTATAGCTATTTATCAGAGCCAATTTTATGGGTGTGCAATTTCTGCACTTGCACAGGGAACTAAAGTTAGAAGGGCCAAATGCTTGATTTAATACTGTAATATCACACTTTATAATTTTTTAATATCTTATAGAAAAAGGGGCCCTTCATTTCCATTTTACACTATTGAACATAAGTTATTTAGGCAACCCTAATTTTTATCCTTTTGTTTCTTATATTATTAACTATTTATTATATTTTTGTCTTACTCCCAGGTACAAACATTTAAACTTATGATAGATAATTTGTCTACCTTAAACTCTTAGGAGACTGTTTTTCACATTTAATTTGATAAACTTGTTACTTAACATTTTAAAATTATTTTTCTTCTGAGATTTGTGTGTTGGCTTGCTTGGTTCTTTTAACTTGGTGTGTCTCTAGGTAAGAAAGTTGTTTTCTGGAAGAATAAATACAAGAGAATGGGCAAAGACATCAACTGTGATCTTGAGAATTAAACCATTTACTTTAAAAAAGGAAGCAAGGTGGAACACCAAAGATCAAGAAATACCACCCTTGGATATTGGATGTTTTATAATCCAGTAAAACATTACTAAACCTTTGTAGAAGTTCAAACACTCAGAATAAACTAGGGTTTGGAGATGCTACAAAGGAATCCCTAACCTTAGAAGTAAATACTTTTAATTCTTCTAAGATGTTACACATGTTCACATAGTGATGCTTATAAGGATTGAATTCAGTCATTGAGTTTCTTTGAGCCACTAGTGACATTATCACTCTTGGTCTAGTTCCTAATAGTAGGCATATATCTAAAAGTGCCCATCATGTCTTTATTATCACTGTCTAGTTTCACTGTAGACTTCCCATTTATTAGAGACTACTACTGTCAAAGAGAATAATACATTTCTATGTAAGTTAAATTTTATTATATACAAGGCAATATTATCAAGAAAATATAGCTCTGTGGATAGTAATTCAATTAAAGCAAGCATATTAGGTTCTGCTCTTAGAACAAAGTAACAGGGAAACTTGAATAAATAGATACATAATATGTTTTCAAGATGTACATTGGTGAGTGTGATTGTATTTATCTAGTTTGTGCATATATAATGGTGTGTGTCTATGTACTTGTTTATTTACATGTTATAGCATAAGATAGAAGAACTCTAACAAGGCAAATAACACAGTGTACAAAATATGTTTCTTTGTAATCTATTTACCATGGAATTTAAACTTTATAAATAAAATAAGAAATTGACTCAAAAGGTTCATATAACTATGGGAATTTAGGGATGCATGTTTTTTAAATTTAGTAAGAATTTGTTAATGTAAAAGCATTTTAACAGAGAAATGCATTTGTGCCTATTGCACAATCACAAATACTTTGTCTTTGAGTTGGAACCTTATAGACTAGCACTTATTCCTCTCTAATTCATTAAAAGTAATACTTAGACAATTATTTTGTTTGTTTGCTTTAAAATATGTTTTTACAGTTTTTTAGAGAGAGGTAGAGAGAATGATGGAGCAATAGAAATACCAATGAGAAAGAATCATCTACTGGCTACCTCTTGCACACCCTCTCCACGGGATTTGCACTGACCAGCGTCCAGGAATCAAACCTGAGACCTCCTGATGTTCCTGGGTCAAAGCTCAGCTGCTGAGCTACACCAGCCCAGGAGGAGATAGTTTTAAAATAAACAAACATGAAGGACAGGATTATTTATGTATTTTCTTCCTTAGTTTATCCTGATACTTAACCACCAAGACCACTTGAATTCTTAGAAATATTGCATTTTGCAACACTGAGTTTGAATTAGTGGTTATTTTTATTTTTTTATTTGCTATTTCAGTGTTACGCTGTCCCTTTTCCATCCAACATATAATTGGGTATATTAGGTATAAGCAGGCAGCAAGATTAAATATACTAAAGGAAAACATTTAATGTAAATATGTAGCTAGCATATTACTCATACAATTATTTTTAATAAATTAATTAATATGTAATGTTTAGATGTTTCAAGAGGAACATGTGCTCATTTTTAATTTAGAAGTCACTAGCATGGTAAAAGGAACAATTAAAAATCATAATTCATTCCTTCAGGTTAGAAACTTGATTGGTCACATGCTCATAAAATCCTAAAAGGCCCATTTCCCTCTAACCCCAATGGAAATATCAGTTTTCCAGAATAACTGTGCCATCTTTCAAGAAAAATAGTAAATATCAGCTCCAAATAGCACATATACATTTAGTCACATATACGTTATTCATTTTGTAGTTTATATGATTAGACAGTTTGTAAAAAAGAGTTAACATACTTGTGATTTATAATGATGTAGTGGGGGGGGCATGCATGTACTCAAGAAAACTTAAAACTGTGATAGCAACATGGCCGAAACAATGATGAAGAGGAAGTCTCTTACAGCCAGATATTGCCCCATCAATCAGCTTGCAGTCAGGAGAAAAATTGACTATGTCATGATATGATTCTCTAAAAAAAAAAATTGTAATAAATTCTATACAAATGGCAAGCTGGCAGTGTGGCTAATTTATTCATTATCCACCCTAGAAAATAATTAAGTCATGCTTTCTTTCCTGGTGCTTCATTACAGTTTAGCAAGAACCCTCCACCCCTTTCTTTGCAGCCGTCAGTAAGAATGCTTATTAAAATAAATTAGCTGTAAAACTTTTTTTAACTCTGTCCTAAAGAAAAACTAATCCACTTTTCTAGTGGAAGCAACATTGATTAAATAAATTCCGTTTCATGCAGAGCAGATTAATTCCTTTAGCCACAGTTCCAACCTTAAATGATGTTGTAGCTGTATTAGTTTGAACAGTGTGTAATAAAGCTGTAAATTCATAATTGGTATCAACCTCTTTAGTGTGTCTTTCTTTGTTTCTTATGGGTGAAATTTCTTATTTTACAAAAGGTGCAGATGTGAATGTTACAAATGTCTATGTTTGATATTTTCTCTATGCATGTGATATACACAGATTGGGGCAAAAAATAGGTTTACAGTTGTGAGTATGCAAAACGGAGATTTTTCTTGTATTGTTAGTTATTTACTAGAGGCTCAGTGCACAGAATTCATGCAAGGGGTGGATCCCTCAGCCTGACCTGCACCCTCTCCAATCTCGAGTCCTAGGGGGATGTTCAACTGCCAGTTTACAACTGCCAGTTTAGGCCTGATCTGGTACTTCCTAGCTCCTAATAGTTCACCTGCATAGCTGCCCTAACTACTCTGCCTGATTATCTGATCCCCTGCCTGCCCTGACCTGCCAGCCTGGTCACCCATAACTTCCCTCCCCTGCTGGTCACCCCTATTGACTTATTTTTATTCTTATCCCCGTCATCCACAAATGTATTTGACTTCCTTATTTGTTTCTCCTTCACACACAATTTTTCTCTCTTTTATGCAATACTTTTTCCTACTGACTCATCATTTATAAACTTTTCTTTCCTCCTTATTTCCTACTTCTATTCAGTCATCCTTCTTCCCATCTTTCTCCTACCTTCCTTCTTACCCCACATTTCTTCTTTCCTTTATCTTTTTCCTCCTCACTCTCCCATTTTCCTTCCTTCCCATCCCCACCTTAATATTTTTCTTCATTTCCTCCCTCGGACCTTCTTTGCTCCATTTCTTCCTTATTCCCATTCTCCTTTTAAGGTCTACTGGCTCCTCTTTAAAACTTTTCTTCCCTCCTTCTTGCTCTCTCATCCACATTCTTCTCTACTTATTTCCATGGTTTAATATCTATCTATGTGCCTGATTATTCATTATCATTTATCTTTTTTATTGTCTGACTCCTATTTTTAAAATCTGTCCCCAGTACACAATTGTACTTGATTTTCATTATAGCTCCTACAGTTCACTCACACAACCTTTCCTTTTTTAATTCTGCTCTCTACTGAATTCTCTATAAAGTTCTTCCCTTCCTCCTTTCCTTCTTAAAGTCTTGGTGTGTGTGTGTGTGTGTGTGTGTGTGTGTGTGTGTGTGTTGTAGGGAGGAGGGTGTCGGGGGGGGGGCGTTAACTGCAAGCTCTGGGCTCAGCCCTGGCCAGGTGATCGCTGCCCCTGTTTCCCTGCCTCCCTGCCACAGTCCTGCTCCCATTCCCTGCCTGGGACACCTGGTCCAGCAAAGGTGGCTGAGGCTAATGAGGCCCAGGCACTGCTGCCACAAAGCAAGAGCGCCTCCACCCAGAAGGCCTCAAACTGTCCACTTTGTCCTGGACCTGTGGGTGCCTCCCCACCAATGGCCGCCAACCCCCTTCTTCCCCATCTGGGAAGGCTCCCCACTCTGTACCTCCTGCATCTTGCCCCTCACTGGACGTATCTGCTCTGCCCTTCCATGGTTACCACCCGCTTCTGCATGCAGTTTTTTTCCCTATTCCATTCCCATGTCTTTTTCTTGTTCCCCTTCTGTATTTCTGTTTTGCCTCTTATTCTGTCTGCATGCAGGCCTGCCTTCCTCTCCCTCTTCTTTCTTATACCCTCTTATTGTATGCTATGCTACCCTGGGCCTTGCAGCTGCCTGAGATGAGGGTGGGAATGCAGCCTGCTGATCCTGAAAAATCTGCATATTCCTCTATTATTAGGTTAGATTTCTAGAGACCCAGTGCACAGATTCATGCAATTGAAAGTAAATTAATTAGAAGGTGACCTGCCGGGCTGGACTGAGTGGGGTGGGTCGAACATGCCCTGGAGCCAATCCCCCAGGGTCCCTCCCTGGCCAGTTGCACCTGGGGTGGTGCCTAATCTTGAAGGGCATCTGCAGAGTGAGCAGGGTCCCTCAGGCATGTTGGGTCTCTCTGCCTGGTCTGTGGGAATTGGGCCAAAACTGGCAGTCAGACATCCTCTGAGGGGTTCTGGAATGTAAGAGGGCACTCTGTAAAGTTGCTCTCATTTGGCAGTTTCTGGGTTGAGTGTCTGCCCCGTGGTGGTCAGTGTGTATCATAGCTACTAGCCGGTTGGTTGGATTAGTGGAGTCCCTCAGCGTGGTCTGCAAGGATTGGGCCAAAATTGGTAGTCCAATGCTGCCTGCCTCTCCTGTCTGCTGCTCCCTCTCATTCCAGCCTCACTGTGCCTGCCGGGTGCTCATGCCCAGTCAGTTCCATTGGAGAGAGGCTTGCCCGCCTCAGCAAGCTTTGCCACCCATAAGCCCTGCCTCTGGTGCCTGTGGGTCAGCTGAGTGGCACTTCCACTGTAGGAGCTCACTGACCACCAAGGAGAAGCTTCTGCATGGAGCACCTCCCCCCTGGTGGTCAGTACACATCATACTGACTAGTCAACTGGTCATTTGGTTATTTAGTCATTTGATAACTTAAGCTTTTATATAATAGACTAGTGGCATGGTTCATAAAATACATGTTCAGGGGGTAGAGGGTTCCCTCAGCCTAGCCTGCACCCTCTGCAATCAGGGACACCTTGTGGGATGTCCTACAGGCATTGGGTCTAAACCAGGGGTTGGGCATCCCTCTCACAATCTAGGACTGCTGGCTCCTAACTGCCTCTGCTTGCCTTCCTGATCACCCCTAACTATCCTCCCCTGCCAACTTGATCTTGCCCCCAACTGACTTCCCTTGCTGGCCTGATTTCAACCCCAATTACTCTCCCCTAATGACCTGATTATCCTTAATAGTCTCTGCTTTGGCCCCCACTATGATGGCTTTGTCCTGAAGGAAGTCAGTCATCCAGAAGATGACCTGTCAACCTAGTCTAATTAGCATATTACCCTTTTAGTAGTATAGATAGATTATATAGGATAAGATTGCTTAAATCTGGGGTGGGGAGGGGGCTTTTTCATCAAGATGAGATGCTCTTAGCAGACAAAAATACATAATTCCTATATCTGACTGACAGCCAGTCATATGCACTATATTGCCACACCAGTCATTAAAAAAATTGAACCACTTTCTTACACCTTACACCAAATAGCTGTTGCCCTCTCCTCAGTCCCCACCTTAGTTTCTGCCTTTGCAGTTCACCCAGATTACATTTTGATTGGTTGGTTTGTATGCTAGTTAGTGTCAGAAGCTCTGCCTCCTAGGCAGTCATTGGCTCCTCACTCTTCATCCAGATGTAATTCTGATTGGTCAGTTTCTATGCCAGTCAGCATCTCTAGACCTATCAATAGGCCTGATTAGAGAAGTGGAGCTCATCAGCAGCCCCAACAGAGGCCCAAGAGAAAGAGAGGTGCAGCTGCTGGCCAGGCCTGGAGCAAAAGAGTAGCAAGTGCTGATTAACAGCTGCCACAGAGGCTACAGAACAGCCCCTGCTTTTCTCTCCAGATCTCTCTCCAGGCTTGATCCATCGTCAGTACTGGGTCAGGGCACCCACAGCAGCGGCAACCTAGAACTGAATTCTGGTTGGTTGAGCTTTTGGTCATTTTGGATGTTACAGACACTGGCTGTTTATAGGTATAGATTGTATTATTTCCTATACAAACAACTATAAACCTACTTTTCCCTCATTCTGAATTTTTTTAACTAACTCATTTTCTAGAACATCATATATTGATTAACTATACACAAAAGAACTTCAGATATTTGTGAGACTTCTATTGTGGATTATATTTAAATCAAACTTGCTCAGCAAATCCAATGAGTAACATGACAACATTTGGACAAAATAATAAAAGGGATTTTTCTCTGAAGCTTTTTTAATTTAGTTGTGCATATTCAGTGTATCAATATCTATCCAGTTGATTTGCATTAATATCTATCAAAGTATATTTACATCTTTTCATAATTTTAAAAAGGAAATAGAGTGTTATTTGCATATATGACTGTCCTCAGTTCCTTCTCCATATGTATTCACTCTTTCCTCCAAGAGATTAAAACTATTTCTCCACATTTTGAATTTGGATTTTCTCTGTAATTTTCTTATACCAATAGAATGCTGTGGAGGTGACACTGCATAATTTTTAGGCCCAGGAAACTTCTGATTTTGTCATTAGAGGCTAGTTTTCATATGAAGAAGTTGAGGCTACAGTACTAAATGAATTAGTGCAGTTCCACACACATAGTCATAAGCTTCCACATAAAAACATGTAGTCATTCCGTTCACTGGAGCTCAGGATGAAGTTATCATGAATATACCAGTACCACCTGAGTCACTAAATGAAGGTGGTTGGTTATATGTGTGATTCTGATGAATGAAAAAACCTAGATAAGCTTGGCCAACCTGTAGAATAACAAATAATACATTTCTATTTAGCCATTAACTTTGGAAATAATTTGTCATGAAGTAAAAAATAACTGATAATGATAATTTCCTATTTAAAATGTTAAAAAAGAATAGAGAAATGCATTCTTTGATTATTACTGTGTTTAAGATTTCTAGTGTTCTAATTTATTAATATTCTCTCTCCACAAGCCTCCCAATTGGATATTGACTTTCTGGCTTGCATAATTTCATTAATCATCTTTGTTATTAATTTCATAGCAAGATTTCAGACAATAATTTCTGTTTTCAGGATAGGAGAAGTGTTATTTGTTGTCGTTCTAATTTTCATTGAATTAGAACCAAAGGCATATTTCAGGAGAAACTATATTTCACAGTAAGGAGTATTTGGCAATGGAAATTACCTGTGTTCAAATCTGAAGAGATAAAAGTAGTTGAAAATTGTACATTTAAAGGTATTCTTTACTCTGCCTCCAGAGTGATGTATATAATTTTTAATTTAAACCATAAAAACTTGGCCTTAGCTGGTTTGGCTCAGTGAATAGATGCTGTGGACTGAAGGGTCCTAAGTTCAATTCCAGCCAAAGGCATATGCCTAGGTCGCATGCTCATTCCACAGGAGTGGGTGTGCAGAAGGCAACCAGTCAATGGTTCTTTCTCATCATTGAAATTTCTATCTCCTTCTCCCTCTTCCTCTCTGAAATAAATACAAATATACTATAAATAAATAAATAGATAGATAAATAAAAGAATAAGCCATTGTAACTTGGTGCTTAGAAGTTTTCAATAATTCACTATGTATTTGGCGTAAGGTGCCTTCATGTATGCCGTGTAGGCTTCCATGTGTCCTTTTCACACTTCTCTCTCATTGCCTCTTTCCACTTCCAATTTTATAATTCATCATGAGTGTTGCTCCTTTGATTTTGCCTAATTTATTTTATCTTGAATGTCCCTTTCTTCATTTTTTATCTGTACTTACTTCTTTAACATTTCCTAATACCTTAAGACTTAGTTCAGGCCTAACTTCTTTCCTGCAGATTGCCTGCCACCCATGCTCCTCATCTGGGCCTCCTCTTCTATACACATAGCATTTATGCATATCATTACCCTAGCACTCTAGAGTAGTTATCCCAGAATGCTAAAATGATATGCACATTTGCTATCTCCCCTATTTTTAGAAGAAAATAATAAATGCCACACATATGGAAATTCAAGATAAAGTGGCTTTATAACCAAGTGACAGTATTCAGATAATAAATTCTCCTCAAGAATAAGTTATCTAATGGATATAATAACTTTCCATAACTTTTTTATTAGATGTTATATAAAATAAATATAATGTTAATGCTGTAAACTTGGCAACTTTCAATTTCTTGTCAGTTCGTTAATGGCTCATATTAAATACCAGTTAATGCTGATATAATTAGCTATAAAAATAAAAGTACTTTTCTGTTTTTCAAAATATTGGGTTAAGGGTCAACATGATCTTTGGCTTCTCAGATTGTGATAATAATGAATTACTGAGTCTTATGTTTTGGGAATGAGAGGCAATTGAAAAACTGATTTATAAAGATCCACATATCAATCTTTACTGTCCTAAATAGTCATTATTCTATAAGTGAGATTTGGCTCTCTATTTAATATTTTCTAGAGGAGAGTAGAAGATAGCAAAATGAGCCAATGGGCATCATTTATTTAAGCAATTTTAATACTGCTGTTTGGTCAATGTAGCAAACACTTTGCTGTCACTGAAATTAAGAGTATGTCAGATGTTATTTCATCATTTCACAAAACACTTAATTTTGAAGTTCTGGTTTAAGATGATAGATTTAACAAATATATTTAATTTCATTTTTACCTGATAACCCACAAACCTAATGTGAAAGAGTTACCTTAAAGTGTGTGTATTTGTGTGTGTCTGTGTGTGTGTGTGTGTATGTGTGTGTGTATGTGACACAAAGATAGGGAGAACATAAAAGGAAATAACAGCAAATTTTTAAAATTCTTTAAACAAATGGCTTAATAGTAACTGACACAGTACAAACAAAAAAGTTAATCTATCATCCAGCACAAGATATTATTGAAAAAAAAAAAACCTACACAAAAAGAGTAAAAAAATCATCAGAACACTTAGGAACTCATATACCACTTATCTTCAGAGTGGAATGGAGGGGTGAAAATAAAGACTGGCTGGAAACTGCTTGGAAAGTGTTTAGTTCTTCACATCACTTCCCATCAGCACGACACCAAGGACTTCTCCCCCAGCCCAATGCCCCCACACTCCTACTCTAGATATTTCCCCATAGAGATTTAAAATAGTCTCCAGATCTTAGCTATTATAATCATGCTGTTATGAACATAGGAATGATATATTCTTTCTGATTTGTGTTCTGAGTTTCTTAGGATATATTCCTAGCAGTGGAATCACTGGGTCAAATGGAAGTTCCATATTTATTTGAGAAAACTCCATACTGTTTTCCATGGTGGCTGCACTGGTCTGCATTCCTACCAGCAGTGTGTGAAGGTTCCCTGTTGTCTACATCCTGGCCAGCACTTGTCATTTGTTTTGATTTGTTGGTGATAGTCATTATGACAAGTGGGGGGGTGATAACCTCATTGTTATTTTAATTGCATCTATCTTATGATTAATGACTTCGAGCATTTTCCTATGTCTCTTGGCCATCTGTTTGTCCACCTGGGAAAAGTATCTATTTAGGTCCTTGTGTATTTTTAATTGGATTTTTTGTCTTCCTTTTGTTCAGTTGCATGGGTTTCTTATATATTTTGGATATTAACCTCTTGTCAGATGCATCATTGGCAAACATGTTTTTTTTTTCTATACAGTGGGTTTCCTTTTAATTTTGTTGATTTCTTTTTTTGTGTTGATAGCATCCATCCATAGATGAGTAGATTAAAAAAGCTATGGTATATTTATACCATGGAATACTATGTAGCAGTGAAAAACAAGGATTACTTATCATTTGAGACAGCATGGAGAGACCTGGAGATTATTATGCAAAATGAAATAAGTCAGTTGGAGAAAGAGAAGTGTCACATTATCTCACTCATATATGGAATCTAATGAACAAAATAGGTCCAGAGATATAGAAGCATAGAATAGACTATTGAATCTCAGAGGGAAGGAGGGATGAGTGGGAAGAGATTAACCAAAGAATTTGTATGAGTATATGCATAACCCATGCCCACAGACAATAGTGTGGTGAAGGCTGGGGTGAAGAAAGGAAGGTACAGGTTAGAAGGAGTCAATGAGGAATAAAAAATGACATCTGTAATACTTTTAACAATAAAGATAAATTAAAAATAATAAATAAAGAGTATCTTCTTGGGGAGCATTGAACACATTCTTTTCTCTACTAGGTTTGTCTTTCCCATGGTTTCATTAAGTTTCTGCTGCTTCCTCCATAGTCTTCTGTATTGGGTAAAGTAAGGATAACCCCAGATAAGTTTCTTATTTTGACTTCTTATACGAGCTGCAGATGGCTCATATTAGAGGCAGAAAATGGAGGTTAGTTGTATCCCATTGACCATATTCATATTGGAAATCCAGTCTAGGACCCAGACTACAGCCCCACTGCATATGCCAATGAGGCTATATGGGTCTAATAACTCGTGCTTCCCTACTGAATTATGCTGAAATGACTCATATAAACTTTCACAAACTTGGAATTAGATAGTGTGCCAGAGACTTTATTAAAGTTGCTAGAGGCCTGGTGCATGGAATTTGTGCATGGAAGGGGTGTCCCTCACCCAGCTTGCACCCTCTCCAAAGTGGGACCCCTCAAGGGATGCCTGCCTTCCTGATTGCCCTTAAACGCTTCTGCCTGCCAGCTTGATCACCCCCTAACCACTCGCCTGCCAGCCTGATTGATGCCTAAGTGCTCCGCTGCCAGCCTGTTCTCCCCTGTAGGACTGGTCACCCCCAACTTCCCTCCTCTGCTGGCCTGGTAACTTCTAACTGCCCTCCCTTACAGGCCTTGTCCTTCCCAACTGCCCTCTCCTACAGGCCATCTTGTAGTGACCATCTTGTGTCTATATGGGGGCAAGATCTTTGACCACATGGGGGCAGCCATCTTGTTTGTTGAGTGATGATCAATCTGCATATTATTCTTTTATTAGATAGGATAGAGGCCTGGTGCATGGGTGGGGTCAGCTGGTTTGCCCTGAAGGGTGTCCCAGATCAGGTTAAAGGTTTCCTTGGGGCATGGAACAGCCTGGGTGAGGAGCTTGTGGTGGTTTGCAAGCTGGCTATGCCCCGTAGTGAGCCAAGCAGAGGTCTTGTTTCTGGGATTTATTTATCTTCTGCAGTTGAAACTTTGTAGCCTGGAGCGGAGCCAAGCCTTCTCTTCGCTCTGTGGCAGCAGCCATTTTTGTTGGAATTTATTTATCTTCTGTAATTGAAACTTTTTAGCCTTGAGTGGAGGCCTTGGCCCACCAGAGTGTGTGGAAAGCTTGGCTTCCTCCATCACCAGGGAAACCTAAACTTCCCTTCTGCTCGCTCCATGGCTGCAGCCATCTTGGTTGGGGTAAATTTCCATATTTGCTCCTGATTGGCTGGTAAGCGTGGCTTCTGGGTGTGGCAGAGTGATGGCTAATTTGCATATTACTCTTTTATTAGATAGGATTAGAGGCCTAGTGCATGAAATTCATGGACGCGGTGGAGCTTGTATTACTCAGCCCAGCCTGCATCCTGTCCAATCTAGGACCCCTCGAGGGATGTCTGACTGCCCATTTAGGCCCAATCTCATCCCACCCTAACTGTCCTCCCATGCAGGCTTGGGTCTCCCACAACAGGCCTTCCCTGCAGACCTGGTCACCCAACTTCCCTCTTCTGCTGGCCTGATCTCCCCTAACTGCCAACCCCTGCTGGCCTGGTTGGCCACAACTGCCCTCCCTTGCAGGCAGCCTGGTCTTTTCCTACTTCCCTCCCCTGCTGGCCATCTTGTGTCAGCCATCTTGTGTCCATAAGAGGGTAACTATTTTTTATCACATCAAGGCAGGCATCTTGTGTGTTGAAGTGATGGTCAATTTGCATATTACTCTTTTATTAGATAGGATGTTTCTAAGGAGCCTGCAATCAGTATTGACAATATTAAAATTTCTTTGACTAGGGAAGTATATGCTTGCTATTTAGTTTTACAAAACTAAACCAAATGGGGTTTCAGGTGTATAGGCATGATATAATCTTAAAGAAAATCAAAAGGAATAAATTTATAAAGTTAGGATAATAGAAATGTAATTAAAGTAATTAAAGTAAAAATATCCAAAAATAACCTTATGGATATAAACACTGAAGCAAAGCATATTTTATTATTATTATTATTTAAACTATATATAAATAGTATATGTTCCTCTGTATGATATATTTTCAATAATATTATATTTCCATTGTATAGGAGTCAGAAGCATGTGTTTCTTAAAATTACATCCCAACATTATGTTATTAATAAGCTAGATTATGGTTTTATAAATGATTAAAATATTGATGAAACAGATTGCTACACTGGAATCTGAATTTAGTAGCAAAAGATATAACACATTTTATTTCATGTTTTTCCTGTTGTGAAAGTGATTGTAAGTTTTCTTTGAAGAGTTCACAGTTTGATAGGAATTCCAGAATAAACCATTCTGAATGGTAAACAAATGCCAATTTGGAAAATACAGTAGCTGTAAATAGGAGATTCGCAAATCAAAACTAACTTGTTTTTAGAAATAGTCCTCTAAAAGCAAGTTAAATGTTCTCCTTTTTATTTTAATGCAGATTTCAATTTTTTATATCTTATAATAGCTTTAGATGTACAGAAAATCTGTAGATAATACAGAAAATTCACATACATCCCACACAATTTTTCCTGTTACTAACGTCTTACTTTAGAATGTTACATTTGTCATAATTAATGAACCAATATTCCTATATTATTATAAACTTTATTTTATAATATATTCAGGTTTCCATAGTTTGTACTTACTGCTGTTTTTCAGGTATTATATTCAGGTTTCCATAGTTTGCACTTACTGCTGTTTTTCTGTTCTAGGATACCACTTTAATTTTTGTTAGGCTTTTAGTTATGTCTCCTTATGCTCCTCAAAGCTCTAACAGTTTCTCAGACCTCTGGATTTTAATGACCTTGACAGTTTTGAGGAATATTGGTGAGTTATTTTTTATAATGGCCCCGTATTCTGATATTCATGGTTAGAAAGAATTCATGTTTTTATTTGGAAGAAGACCATAAAGGTAAGTCATTCTTCAAAAAAGAAAAGGCACAAGCTATGAATATAATTTATCACTCACTGTTTATGTCAACCTTATCTCCTAGTTGAGGGCTCAAAGTCAGATTTCAGATTTTCTGTTTTGTTTGCTTGTTTCTTTTTCTCTCATCATATAGCATTCTTGGGAAAAAATCACTACGTGAAACACACACTGAAAGAGCTGGGAATCATTCTCTATTACTTTGAGGACAGATTATGTACATAGAGTGCTACCTCGAGATACGAGTGCCCTAACATACGAGATTTTTGAGATATGAGCCATCAAGTGAGCGATTTTTGCTTTGAATTACAAGCAACATTTGAGATAGGAGTAATCATGCGGATCGGCCAGTTGCAGCTGACCCACCAGTTTACCTCAACTCGAGCTTCTCATAGTTTCCCACGCCTCAAGGTTACGGAACGAATTAAACTCGTATCTTGAGGTACCACTGTATATAATTTGGATTTCTTCTGCAAAAGGAGATATGCTTATTCTCCATTTTAAAATTCAATCATGTATTTATAAGTGTTACCCCCAATTACCCATGCTATACTTTGGATTATAATCTCTTGGTATTTTATTTTGTTGCTCAATTTTTTCCCAGCTTTATGTACTGGGAATCTTTTCAGAAGGCTCTTCTGTGCCTTTTCCATAACATCATTTTATTTTTGCTTAGTACTTCCTTGTTTTCTTTCTTTGGCACAAGATATTCCAGTCACATCTATATATATTTCCTGACCTGGTCATAGAAACAACAATTTTTTCAAGAACTCCTGGTTCCTTATATTAAAGAATGGTATTAGAAACCAAGATCTGAGTGTAAAGTGTGCTCATTGCTACTGGAGAGTCCATACTTCCTGGGATTCCAGGCTGACAGAGCAAGAAAATATATCTGGAAATGCTCATATATGTATATATACATATCTATAAATATTTAAATATGTTTCCATCTGTATCTACATTAAATTAAACATGAGTTCATATTAATTTCTCTAACTCTAATCTATTAACACATGAAACAGTCTAGTCTTCCCTTCTTGATAATCTCTAATGTCCAATTCCAACAGTGATAAATTGGGTTCCCTTTACTCATTATTCACTTATTCATTTATTTAATTTCATATGAGTATATGTCTGTGTGGTTCCATATGTATATATGTATATTTGTTTCAAAACTATTAGTATATACTATCTTGGCAAATACATTTATTAACTAGAATATAATTAATATGGAGCCTATGGACAATTTATTTTTATCATCCTATCTAATCTAATAAAAGAGTAATATACAAATTGATCATCACTCCGACTCACAAGATGGCAGCCCCCCTGTGGTCAAAGATTGATGCCACCATGTGGACAGAAGATGGCCACCACAAGATGTCCAGCAGGGCAGGACAGTTAGGGATGATCAGGCCAGTAGAAGAGGGTTGGTGAAAACATACCAGCAGGGGAGGGCATTTGGGGGGGACTAGGCCAGAAGGGAGGGCAATTTGAGGGGATAGGCCTGCAAGGGAGGGCAGTTGGGGGCAACCAGGCCTTCAGGGGAGGACAGTTAAGAGTAACCAGGCTGGCAGAGTAGAGCAGTTAGGGACAATTGGCCCAGCAGGGGAGCAGTTAGATGTTGACCAGGCTGGCAGGCAATAGTGATTAGGGGCAATTAGGCAAGCAGGCAGGCGAGTGGTAGGGAAGCAGCAGTCCTGGATTATGAGAGAGATCCCAAATTGGAGAGGGTGCTAGATGGGCAGAGGGACACACCCCGTCCCTGTGCAAGAATTTTTTTGCACCATAATTTCCAAATATGAAAGGTAGATTTTTGACCCAATAACTAATGCCTAATTTTAATGGAAATAATCCCTAGTCTAATATCTAATGAGCTCTAAATGATCAGCATATAGAAAAAAAAAGTTTTATAAATATATAACCTATATATAGAAAAGATAAGTACATATGTGAATTTTTTGAGAATTAGAAGATTCTGAGAGAGACGATTCTCTAGACCAGAAAAAAATTGTTTGTTTAAGGAACAATGCTCCTTTAGTGTCTTAATATGGTATTGAATTTCAAAGCAGATAACATTTTTATGGCAATAAATAGAAAATCCCATAAGGTAATCAGAGTTTAATTAGTAAAGTTTTCTAGAGGTTTCTTATAAGTAAGATTATTTTGTCTTGGTAACTAAGTTATTATATGTTTACATTGGTAAAACATGCCTTACTCATGTGAAATACCCTTTACCAACACACACACAAAAAAATGTATTTCAGTACATATGTCCATAGTCATATGTCTGCCTGATCAAAAATTTTAAATTGGATTAAGGGAAGAAGTCAATTTGTCAGTAAAGTAAGTTTAAGTTTAGAGCCCCAGCAGGAGAAGAAAGTATTGTGAACTTTCTTTTATTTTCCACCTACAACACTCATACTCCCTAATCCTAATCACTATCACATCAATTCCATTCAAAGGTAAATGATGTTAAAAAGCAACCTATTGAGAAAGGAGCTGGTAAACTAAGTTAAAAAAGAAAAAAAAAAAACTTAAAAGGAACAGGAGTGTGTGGCAAGTTACCTTTTGTTGCCACCAAAACATATTGAAATTCCATAAAGTAGGAAAACTGGTACTATAATTTGATCCCAAAGTTTGCTTTGTTATTTGAAGAAAATTCGAAAAGAAAAGGAAAACTCTAAACATCAATTTAAAGAAGAGTATATATGGCTCATTAAGATAATGTAATCATGCAAATAATTGAAAATAAGCTTAGGGATATAAACACTGATATTTCATGGTGAGAAAATCTTGACTACTTCTGTTCACTTTTAAATATTCCTTCCTCTGAATTCTGAATTTTTATTTTCCTTTTTTAACCCATTCTCACCCTGTGTCTTTGTCACTTGCCCTCTTATATTTATTTTTGTAACTATTTTCAAATAAGACATTTTATAATTATAAATATTAAAGGATATTTAATGACAAATTTAGAAAAAGCATCTCAATTAATATCTGTACTTTTGTAAAAAAAAAAAAATGTGGTAATTCATGTGGTGACCAGGTACTTTCTGTGGGAGTTCCACAAATTTAGAGCTAGTTCTCCTGCATATTTTCATTTCAGCTAGCATTGTGCATAATAAAACCTGAATTTATTGTTTACCTAGAGGCCTGGTGCACAAAATTCGTGCACGGGGGGGAGGGTTGTACCTAGGCCCAGCCTGTACCCTCTCCAATCTGGGACCCTCAAGGGCTGTCTGACTGCCAGGTAGAATCGGGCCTAAACGAGCAGTCAGACATCCCTCTCACAATCCAGGACTGCTGGCTCCTAACTGCTCACCTTCCTGCCTTCCTGATTGCCCCTATCTGCTTCTGTCTGCCAGCCTGATCATCCCCTAACCATTCTCCTGACAGCCTGATTGATGCCTAACTGCTCCCTGCCAGCCTGTTTGCTCGTAATTGCTCTTTCCTGCAAGTCTGGTCATCCCTAACTGCCCATCTCTGCAGGCCTGGATTCTCCCCAATTGTCCATCTTTGCTGGCCATCTTGTGGTGACCATTTTGTGTTCACATACTGGCAGGATCTTTGACCGCATGGCAGAAGCCATCTTGGGTGTTGGAGTGATAGTCAATCTGCATATTACTCTTTTATTAGGTAGGATAGAGGCCTGTTGCATGGGTGGGGGTCAACTGGTTTGCCCTAAAGGGTGTCCCGGATCAGTCTAGTGATTCCCTTGGGGCATGGGGCCGCCTTGGTGAGGGGCCTGTGGTGGTTTGCAGCCCAGCCACGTCCCCTGGTAACCCAAGCAGAAGTCCTGGTATCTGGGATTTATTTATCTTCTATAATTGAAACTTTGTAACCTTAAGTGGAGGTCAAGACAGGCTAGGGCTGCAGAAGGTTAGCTTCCTCCATCACTGGGGGCCACCCTAGCCTCTGATCTATCCAGCTCCATGGCTGCTGCCATTTTATTTGGATTTATTTATCTTCTATGATTGAAACTGTAGTCTTGAGTGGAGGCCTGGGCCCACCAGGGTGTGTGGAAAGGTTGGCATCTTCCATCACAGGGGAAATCCAAGACTCCCTCCTGTTCGCTCCATGGCCACAGACATCTTGGTTGGGGTTAATTTGCATACTCACTCCTTATTGGCTTATAGGCATGGCTGATGGGCATGGCTTGTGGGTATAGTGGAATAGTGGTTAATTTGGATATTACTCTTTTATTAGATAGGATTGAATTATTAGTTTGAACAGACCTGAAAATTTCAAATATATCTTTCTATATCTGTCATTTTTACTCATTAAAAAATTCAGTGTAGATCTTGATTTAAAATACTATGTAACATTATAATTTTATCAATATAACAATATTTTAATATTTATATACATACTTTTGTGAAAAATTAAAAAGAATTAACAATTCAGAAACATTTGTGAACATTTCTTATTAATTTTATTGTTAGGCTGATCATTGACACTAACAACTAATACAACTCAGTAATATTCTTACATTTTATGTTTTGCCAATTTTAACACAAGAACAACCTAAAAATAAGAGGAAGAATAGCTCTGGCAAAGAATAATTAAACCTGGATATCTTGGTGAAAGTAGATTAATTTTTTTCTTCTATAGAGTAAGTTATTTATTTCTGTTCTTGAACTGTAAATACAGAAATGAACTAGACTGAAAGAGAAGTTTTACTGTGCAAAGAAAGATATAAGCTACTGATGGAAGATACCTTATATATTGAAGGTGTATATATCCTGAAAACGGGAAGTTAAAAGACTAAAGTGGGAGGTTAACACATAGTTGGGTAGAACAGAGGAAAAGCATTAGTATATGTTTTATCAGATTTCTTTGATTTTTGAAAAACAGTTATTCAAAGTGAGTCATTTAGGGACAGGAAGATATAGCATGCCAAGCCCACCCTTGTAACTTCCCTTTCAGTCTCAGCTCTGAGCAGTAATTCATTTCAGAAGATGACATGGGTTCCAAGGAGAACGAAGTTCTAAGGGCAAAACTAGTCTTTGCTCTTCTGCTAAAGTTAGTGACCGTCAATGCTCTCTTGCTCTGTTTATCTGTAAAATGGGAGAAATAAATATGATTCCCCTTCCTTTCTGGCATTCTTCAGATAAATAATAATTAAAAATTAAACCTTAGCCGAGACCGGTTTGGTTCAGTGGATAGAGCTTGGGCTTGTGGACTGAGGAGTCCCGGGTTCGATTCCGGTTGGGGACATGTACCTTGCTTGCGGGCACATCTCCACAGTGGGGCTTGCAGGAGGCGGCTGATCAATGTCTCTCTCTCATTGATGTTTCTGACTTTCTATCTCTCTCCCTTCCTCTCTGTAAAAAATCAATAAAATATATTTTTAAAAAATTAAATCTTAGAGCAGAGAAGTACAGGTCACTGTCTAGATTGATGTTCAGGTGTTGAATCTGATCACTTTTCCTTTTAACTAAAATAACTATGTGTATCTGTTCTACCCTTTTTTTGTTGTAAAAATAGTCATAAGTGCATATTAACAAAAACTTATCTAAATATTCTCTATTATATTGCTTTCCTAAATACTTCTTAATAATAACTAATCCAGGTTTTAATGTAAACCTGCTGGATTTCCCAGAATTCCAGCCAGAGACTTTGCGGGGTAGGTTTTGAGTCAACCCTTGGCCCTAGCCCCAAGTTCTCAACCTTCTCCCACACAAATGCCCACAGTCTATATCTTCCTTAAAATGTCCCTCCATCCCACACAATGATGTTTCTTCACTGAACTTATATGAAAAAGAGACTGAGAAATAGTCACAGATGGAATAGTAGTAGTGTGGGCCCAGAAGGCAAATGAAGTATATATTATTGAGAAAAAGGAAGTTATTTTGTCAAATGTTTCAGATCACTCAAGACTGAATAATGACATAAATGACCAGTTGATTAATTTAACTGGGTATTACTGGTAACTTTTACAAGAACTAGCTGGGAGGAATGATGGGAATGAAAGCCTGAAGCTTTAGGAGACAATTACAGAAGAGGAATAGTAAAAAAAAAAAAAAAAAAAAAAATTGTATAGTTCACTAATTTAAAGCAATTTGTTTGAAAGTGAGATGGAGAGAGAACACTTGACTTCCTTGGAAGAAGATTCAAAAGTAGCAGAAATAAACAAATTGAAGTTGATTAAAAACAAATATAGGTATCTCTCTTAAGGTCACCTTTCTTTTTAAATTGAAAGACATGTAACAATGTTAAAGTGGAGGGGACTATACTGAGAGTAAAATGTCCATTGACCATGCTGGAAATGTCTCTCTGCATCCTTATATCTTGGTGCCTTTCTCTCTCTTCAGGCTGCCTTTAATTTTCTTGTTCTCTCTCTCTTTTTCTATAACTATTCTTTTTTGCTCATTACAAAGATAAATACCATTATTATGTGTTCTAAACAACAAATTTTATTGTACACATTTTTATTGGAATTTTAGTTTACTTCAATGGAGGTCCTTAAAACAAAATTTTGGTTCGTAGATAAGGAGTGCAATGTAATGACAAGATTTTTTGATTAGAGAGAATCTAAAATCTAGAAAACATGTCAAAATTTAAGTCAATCAAATTTATTAAAAGAAAAAAATATATAGGTTTCCCCTATGATCCCAAAGTAGAACATTCCCCTGACAGCTTTGGCAAGCCAAAATGACCTAGAACAGAGTATGCTCGATTTTTCTGAATATTCACATTATGCCACTTCACTTAGATCTATATAAGCCTCTGTGATCACCAAAGTAGGTTTTCCTCAAAAGTGAAGGGCCCTAATGAGAACTTTCAGAGAGTAGGGAGGTATCTGTAGCCCCAAATCTTATGGTCTATTGTAACAAAAACATAATTTAAATATACATACATACCCAAGTAATTTCTTTAAATTATTCAAAGTCTGATGCTATTTTAATGCAAGTATTAAAGAAACATAATACCATGAGTAATTTGAGGTACCCATGACCATTTTCACATGTACCATTTGCTATTTATTGATCCCGGGCTATCACCCTTCCATTTATCCAAAAATTACTTCTTGGTACAAACACAACTTTATGTTTTATATGCCAACCAAGCTGCTCTTGCCAATATGAGGCTTCTGATCTGATCTCAGAGGTAAAAAAAAAAAAAAAAAAAAAAAAAAAAAAAAAAAAAAAAAAGTCAGGCCAAGTTGGGTGTCCCTTTTTTTCAATTAGCTAAGCTTCTGAACTGAACTTATCTCCCAAGAATTCATTTAGTGCCTGAGTGAAAATAAAACTAAACTGAAAAGGAATTATTTTTCAAACCTAAGTCTGTGCCCTCTACTTCAGCCTCCCTAAATACCAGTCCCAGTACTTTAATTTAAAGGGTAAAAATATTGTCTAGTGTGTGTACTCTTCTCATATAACTACCCTCTGCTTGAAGGTTCTACAGCCGGGCTATTTCTCACACAATTGATGGCGTTTGATTCCCTCTGCTCCTCTCTGGCTAAGGATTACAAACAGTTAACTAAACGGATTTTCTGCTGACACAAGTTTATTTTTAACCTAGCTAGTTTCTTAAAGAAAATTATTTCTTGGAGTGGTTTATATTCTAAAGCTTATTTGAATCTATACACCCAAACAAAGCAATGTTTAAATATCCAAAATGTGCAGATTCTCTATAGTAACATTTAACTTGATTGTTTTGCAGCCTATTCTTCTATCACTGATGAATTTTTTATCTATAAAGCCCCCCACTGTGAAAAATTTGCTAGAAAACACCCAATAATCATGTAAATGATTGCCATCTAAGCAGAACAGCAGGTTTTCTCTTAGCTTTGAAAATGATTGTGAAAAGTTCACTGAATGAGTTGCTTTACTTATAAGAAAAGATCCACATATGAGTTCTGTCCAGAAATCCTAATGTGTATATTTCTGAGTGCTAATACAAGAAGAAAGGATCAGGGATTCAAAGGAGATTCTCTAGAGAGAAATACCCCTGACTGTTCATGAACAGTAAGGTATTTCTTATAATTGACACTATATCATTTAGTGGTCTGGCCAATTGGACATCTTGCGCAACAGTAATAGTAAAGTGTTTATTTATAATTTTCATCTCATGTGTGGCAAAATGTTTACATGAAGTGAGTGTTATTGTTATATATTGTGAAGTATCACTTATATTTTCTAAATAATTTGATCTTTCCATGGAAGTTGTGCTATCTCCTTTAAATTGCATATAATTAAATGAATTTACAGTATGTGTGTTTTTTTATATAATTTTATTGATTTCAGAAGGGAAGGATAGAAACTTCAATGATGAGAGAGAATCACCAAATGGCTTCTTTCTTCATGCGCCCTACTGGGAATCAAGCCCACCACCCAGAATGTGCCCTTGAATAGGAATCAAACCTTGACCTCCTGGTTCATTGGATGATGCTCAACCACTGAGACATACAGACCAGGCTCATATTACAGTTTTCCAAACCAGACATTTGCAATATTCTCCAGTTGTGGATGAGGGAATGGTAGCTTTTTGCTCTTTAAATTTCAAAGCATCCTTTCTCGGCTACCACAGTGACAGAATGCTCCCATCACATAGGGCACTCTATGTTTCTTTGTCTCTGCCTCTCCAGAACCAAACCAGGCCCAGGAGAAGTGTTTCCTACAACTTGCATCCAGTGATTTCTCAACATTTAGGTTATACGACTAGGGGCATCCTCCCTGCACTCTAAAGGCAAGTGTTTTTGCTAGTGCTTGTTAAATTTGGCCACTTACTTTAAGGATGGATTCTGTTGATTTTTTTCTTCATTTTTTAAATTTTATTTTATTGTTTAAAGTATTACAAATAGTAGTAGATAAGTCTTGTTTCCTGACCTCCCATTGACCTTCCCCCATCCCGCCTCCGCACATGACCTCATCTCCCCATTGATCAGCTGCCTCCTACATACCTTCTATGGGGGATGTGACCACAACCAAGGTACATGCCCTTGACCAGAATCAGACTTGGGACCTTTTAGTCTGCAGGTCAACGCTCTGATCCACTGAGCCAAACTGGTCAGGGCTGTTGATGATGTTTAGAAATATGTGTTTTTTATTATGTTTCTCATCTCAGTCTCTCAGTTTTATTATAGTAGATTTAGTACTTTATTTTCCATGTCGATTCTGTAGGGTTTCTAGCAGAAAAGACGCTGATTTTATTTTGTGCCATATTTATCCAGCAAATTAGGACATATAGAAAGATAAGTTAAAAAACTGACGTAATAGGAAAATAACTTCATATACTCAAGTGTACTGTTAATATTAAGCATAATTACAAGATATGAACAATGACTATAAACATTACATTGGGTATGTGCTCTGTTACAAACTTTTCTCTCTTAGTCACATAATCTGTTTTGTTAAAACTATTTTTCTTAGTGTTCACTGATGCGGTTTCTGGTGGTATTCTGAGCATTGTATTCTATACTGAGATATTGCTTTCTAGTAACAGGAAACTATTTGCAATCCTTTTTATAAAAGAAAGATCTTTTATATTGCTTTTCTAAATTATTCCACCATTTCCTCCCACAGGGTTATACCTTAGTTTTCCAAAACACAATGAACACATAACTCAGAATTGGGGAATTGGAATTCTCATTTTAAATTCCAATTTTTGTTTGAGTCAGATTGCACAAATTCATTCTTTTTTTTTAATGTTTTGCAGCTTGAATGAGAAATAATTAATATAGAACACTTAGTACTGTATGACAGATAAATAAGATCCTATATAATAAAAGAGTAATATGCAAATTGACCAAATGACAGAGTGACCAGAATGCCTGTAGCGCCTAGCTCTAGCTGGCCCCACCCCCAATTTAACCCTCCCCCCATCCCGATTAGGGGCAGGAGCAGGCAGCAAACCATCTGTGGCCCTTCACACTGGCTGTCTTTTCCCATGGCCCCTCACACCACCCAGCCTGCCCCTGATAGCCTCCATCAGGGCAGGCTGGCTGGACCCCACCAGTGCACAAATTAATGCACCAGGCTTTAGTAAAATATAAAAAATATTAATGCAGATTGTGATACAAAATATGTAATTATGAATTGGCAGGAGAGGGGCGGGGGATACCTCAGTGTAAGAGGAACACATCAATTGGTTCCCTTCTCTTGGTGCCCTAAAAGGGCCAGGCACAATTACCTAAATAGACACTTCTCCAAAGAGGATATATGGATGGCTAAGAGACATTAAAAAATACTCCAAGTCACTAATTATCAGAGAAATGTAAATTAAAATGACAATGTGGTATCACCTCAAACCTGCCAGAATGGCTACCATCAACAAATGATTAGTGCTGGGGAGGATGTGGAGTAAAGGGACCTCTAGTACAGTCTTAGGTTATCATTTATTCATTGATTTATTTATATATTTAATGAGTGATAGCATTTATAGAAATCCAGTTTGCTAGATTTTGAAATACAGAAAGAAGAGTACATTATATACCAGAGGGTATAATTTACTAAGAGATTTTATATATCAGGTATAGTGATAAATGATTTAAGCAAATGATCTGAGGTAATTCTTTCAACAGTCTTTCAAGGTCAACTGCCAGTGTATCTATCACAGTGAGCATAGATTTGGAAGAGAGATTTCTAGATTCCTAAATCTGTTATTTGTGCAAATTAATAGTGATCTGAATTTGGGCTTGCTAATTAACATCAGTGAGCCTCTTCGATAAGTGGAGAAAAATAATAAATCCCATTTCAGACAATTGAGACAATAGATAAATAAAGTGATTTACAAACTTAATATTTGTTTTTTACTTCATGTTAAATAATTTTATGAGAGTAAAGGCTCAACAAATGATAGCTATTACTATAAAGTAGATTTATTAGTTCCATTTCACAGATAAGGAAATTGTGTTTCAGAAAAAGTATATGTGGTCAAGATCCCCCATCTGCTAGCTCCAATGGCTGTGCTTCTAACCAGAACTCCAAATTGGCTTGATTCCTGACTATAAGAAGTTTTTAATCTACTTGGTGAGAAATACATAATTTTAATCAGATATTCAAATGAGATTCTTTCTCTCTTTAATTTTGAACAAAGACTAAAAACAATACAATGATTAAGAGAAGATACCAGAGTACTGTACAGAAGATACTCAGAATTATGAAAATAGCTTTACCAATATTAGCTCTATCTGCCTGGAAGTTTGAAAATAGTTAAAATTTAAATTATTGGAAAATAGTGCCTTTTGCAGGGGAGCAATGTCAAGTAGGCTCCATTTTCCTTCATGAAGGAAAGTGGGTGTATTTTTTCTCCAACATAAGTTAAGGTTACTAGCTTCAAAAGAAATATTTAGAGAACTTGACATGAGCCTGGAGTTTTCAGAGAGCAAAAAGAGAGGGTTTAACTTTATTGAGAAAAATTTAGGTATAGATGACAGGCTCTATGTTTTTTAGATAAAATGATAGGGAGGATTCCATTTCAACGCTAAACCTTCAGAAACAAGATCTGTGTTTAAGGAGACCACTTATAATGGCAAAGAAACGGTCCTCAGGTTTTGAGGATAGTATAGAATCAACAGTGGATACAGAGAGAAGAGTGACACTATTTATTTCATAGAAAATTATTTTCTGTTGGAGTCTTCCAGTAGAAAGTTTTATAAAGACCTAAAAATAATGTCCCATGAGCCTAAAATTTTACTTTTGTCATTAGAAGCCACATGAATCAGATTACACTATACCAGTCAAGTAGGATCTTTTTATCATTGTCTTTCCTCCACATTAGCTCCAATTTGGAGAGGCCTGATATTATAGCTAGTTTAGTAAATGAGGAGGACATAAACTAGGACTAGTGTGGATATTGACCTAGTGCCTCCTTACTCCTAAAATCACACTGAGGTTGCCAACCAGGGCTGGAGAAACTTTCAAATGGTAAGAGATTAGAATTGTGATAGTATATTGACTAGACTTTAATTAGTTAAATGCTTCTGCTCTTGTGACTAGAAGTAATGAGACTATATGGAATTTGTCACAAATGCCTTTACCTGGTAGAAAATTATCATAAGTTAGTGAACATTGAAAGATTCATAAATGCACATAATTGCTCAGAAAAGAAAGAATAGCCATATACTTTCAGAAACGTAAGAGGTAGAATTTGTAAGATCTGGTAAGTGATGATAAAAGAAGTTAAGGAAAAGAAGTAATATGGGATGATTCTCAAAGTTTGAGTCAGTATGACTAGGATAGTGATGCCAATCAAATTACATTATTCACATTAATAAGAAAGAGTAACAGAAATCATCATAAGTCATGTCTACATTAAACATTAGATAGTTCATTATTTAGTTCAGACACTGCATATGGAATTGCATTTTCTTGGTCAAGACAATACATGGCAAACAAAACGTATGCTTTCCATTGTTTGGAAAGACAGCCCTAACCCTTTAAATTAGAATAATACTCTTCCCTTTACTGACTTTTATTACAGGGAGCATTTTTATTTATATTTTTAAATGGATATTAAAATTCTTTCCCTGATAATGCTCTTGGTTTCTTATATGCCCATCTTCCTCTCTCCAAAGCAGATAGTTACTTTAACCCGTATGTGTAGTGTTAATCCCATTTCACACTCAAGGACCACATCTTAAAAAATTAAGCTTTTTAATGAATTTTATTTTGACAGTTTAAGATTCACACACCAAGTGGTTAATTTAACAAGATGTAATATATTATATTCTTATTAACTTGCTTCTACCTCATTATGAACATTGTGCTTTGTCCTTAACTTTGGTAAACCTAATGCCTCTTTCCTCATCTGGAACTGAATCTCAGTACTAACTCATATCCTCCACACCACTGGAGATGTCAATTTGATTATTATTACTTGTGCTATTACAATAACCTCCTAACATATACAGAGCTGTTGCCCCAATCCAATACTGTGTTGTCAGAATTACTTATATAACCAGGAGTGATAGGTAAAATATTTAACATGGAGGAGGGCATGGCCATTGATTACTCAGAAATGTTGCTGCCTGGGGCTCTGGGACAGAATCCTGGGGTTTTCTTGCTCAGCATGACATTAATTTTGTGGTTGCTGATCTATGGCCAGAAAAGAGGAGAAAATAGGATGACAGAGGAGTTAAGGGTAAAGAGAGGTACTCAAGGATTTAATATGGTGATCATTTACATTAACAACTGTCCCAGCAAGTCTTGTTTGTTCAATCTGCATTTGTGACTAAACAGAAAGTCACCCTATATGAAAAATCATGCAAGCTTGCAAAGGGAATAAGAGAATTCTTGAACTAGCTAATTTTAACAGAATCTTGTCTGTGAAATCAGTATCTGACAAATGTTCTCAGCCCACTCTCACATTTCAGTGCTAGAACAATAAATCCATGAAATCTGATACAGTATAGATCTCTTTAAAAGCCCTGATGACTCTCTATTTCTTATGACTATAATCCAAATACATAGTACTGACATTTACTACTATAAACAAAGATGCAAAATGTATGTATCTTTCCTCATGTCTGGCACATTTCAATCACAATTACTCCAACGCATTTTGATCCTAGCTGGTGTGGCTCAGTGGTTGAATATCAACCATGAACCAGGAGATCACAGAGTTCCATTCAAGGTCAAGGCACATGCCAGGATTTTGGTTTCACTCCCCAATAAGAGGCAAGCAGGAGGCAGCCAATCAATGTGTTTCTCTCTTTATCCCTCTCCCTTCCACTTATTCTAAAATCAATGAAAACACCATATCAATTACAAGCATTCTCTTGACTCACTATGATTGATAATGTTTAGCAGCCTTAACTATGACCTCCCACATTTACTTGGCCCTACTTCAGTCTTTCTATTCTCAGCTCAACCGTTCCTCATCTTAGCTTCTTTAGGCATACTAAATGTTCATTTTAAAAATTGAAATATAATTCACATACTGTCAAATTCACCCAATTAAAGTATGGAATTCAGTAGTTTTAGTATATTTACAAAGTTGTTTCAGGTCCCTGAATCTTTGGTAGGTTTCACTCCTATTTTCTGAAGTGCATATTTCTCACTTAGGCCTTCACTATACTTGCCATTCCAGGTACATCCTGGATTGAAAATAGAAGGTGAGCATTGGTATCTAAATATGACCAATCATTGGATGTGCCATAACTATGGGTGGCTTGCGCCTTTGGCATGTTCTTTATTGTGCATAGACCAGTATCAGATCTGAGAAACAATACCTGATGTCCTTAATGTACATAGGCTACATCCTGCTAAGCGGTGTCCAATACACCAATGACCTTTACTTTTAGTTGTGTAAATGTCCCAAGAGGCATTGCACTTATTTCCATGACAATTCTCCTTCTTTTGAGTAAATCACAATTTCTGAACTCTAAGGTTCCCTTGTATTTTCTCTCTTCCCCCAACTCCCAACTCCATTGTCTTACCCTGAACTCTGTTAGAGTCTCTATTTGCAGCTTAATCATTGCTCATCTTAGCTTCTTTAGGCATACTAATGTTCATTTCAGAATTATTTTGCCCTGTCATGACAAGCTCAATAGCAGGTTTGCTTACAATTTATTATCCCTAATGCAGGACCAGAAATTACTAGAATATCTATTTTTCTGTCCATGCCTCTGCAATCTCCTAACTAGACCTGGATATAACATTGGAATGCCATTTTCACAGTAGAATCCTGTCCCAGAAACCCACATATAAGATTAACTAAAAGATTCTGAGTATTTTATTTAACAATCCTTGTTAAGGTGAAAGTCTGGAGGTGGGGAGATTTCTTATTGCTCTTCTACCATCTTTTTTTCTCCTCTTTCTATCCCTACAATGCACTCTGCAGCTACCATAGGAATTATTTATTAATTTCTTAAAGAAACTCCATACTGTTTTCCACCTTGGTTGCGCCAGTCTGCATTCTAACCAGCAGTGCACTAGGGTTATTTTTTGTCCACATCCAGTTTGTTTCACTGTATTTTAAAAGGATAAAATATACTAGTTTTCTTTGAGTACGTTAAAATAACAGCAGATGTCACAATTATTAGCTGATTTTATAATAAAGCAATGAGTGATTAGTAACTAATAAAATAAATGTGAGTATAAAATTTTAACATTCTAAAGCAAATTAATCTCCAAGTATTTTACACAGACACAAAAAGAAAATTATAGTAATCATTATTAAAATTATGTGAAATTATCAACTAAATTTGGCAATGATGTTTTATATTTCTTATTATACACTATGTACTCTGAAGAACCTCAGTGTGCTGGAATGAAAAAAAAAAACATTTCAGACAGGTAATTTTGGAGAATCATGGATTGAATGCAAAACCCACAGATAAGCTAGGATAAAATATCATTATTCTTTTGGTAGGTTTTATAAAATCCATATTTAATAAACACAGCTATTTTGTGATTGTTTTGTACTTAAAAAGTAAATGAAAATTGATTACTTATGGGTAAGATATTAAGAAGTGCCATCAGCTGTTTCTAATTTGGAAAATGTTTTCAACTAATCTCTTGAGTCTACTTAAAATTCTTTGCACTTGGAGAACCACAAGTTTTTCTGAAATCAGGCAGATTGGCCACAATGAAAAGAGTTTATGAGGTATTTGTGGTATTTGTCTGGTAATTCGATAAAGTGTAAAATACCCCTGCAATAATCTTCAAAATGCATTTATTTAGTAACAGAGATGTGTTTGAAATAGAGTATAGTGAGGGATTTTAAAAATTGCTTAAATGATATGTCATAGAATTTTCATAGTCTCCAAACCTGCATCTTCAGGAATTACAAATATATAATTATCAAAAATAAAACATCTGTGATTGTAATTTTACAGCAATAAATCATTTGCCCAATTTTTAAAAAGTGAATTATGTTTGAAAGATTATTATCAGGTTAACAGCTCTACTAAATAACCAGCAGAGGAAAGATAACTTACCTAACAAGAGACATTTCTTTCAACCATAGATCAAATTAGATTTTTAAAGTAAATTTCATAAAGTCATTAAATAAAAAATCTTGTTGAACTATCTCAAAAGAGTCTACTAAAAAATAATGAATATGTGTGAGGATAAAATTATGGTATCTAGTTATTTTTAAATATTTCTAATCTATGATAATGCAGCTGATGTAATTCTACTATTTTATGTTATTCAAAAAATCACTTCCTTTATAATTATTTGTAAAATATGTTCACATCCATTTTTATCTATATTATATTTCACAAAAATTGAAATATATTTAGTATTCTACTATACAGAGGATATGTCCACAGAGATATTGATTATAAAGTAAACCATAGTTGTGGTCACCTCTTTCCATGTCCCGCGTGGTTCAGGGTTCCCGGGTCAGGGTTCGGGTTCTGAAGGAGGCCGCACGCAAACGAAATGAGAGACTAGAAAATATTAATTTGGCGATATTGGGGGGCCAGGCGGGAACCTTCCTCTAGTGGGAAGGACTACCATTTTGCTCTGGCTTTTTTTTCCCTTTTATTAAGGCTTTGGGACACACCCCTAGCCTTTAGGCAGGAAATAAAAAATTAACATGAAACAAACAGATAGTTTCAACTAAACAATGAGTAATCAGCTCTGACCTTTCAGAGCAATTAAGGTTTGCCAGCTTTCTGGCCTCCTGTTTATATCCACCTAGTGAGAACAATTACATCCACCTAGAGAGAACAATATTTGGTCTCGGACACATAGTTGTTTATACATGGTGAGATTCAGAAATGTTTTAAATTAATATTCTTTATTTTTTTACTTTCCTCTTTTAAGGATTATTTTTACAAAAACAAATTTTTTCTTAGCTCATTTCATTGACAAAGATATTCAGTCCAAGGTTGAAGAGGCATGGTGAAAGTGACTATTATATGTACCAGGTGGATCAGTTAGCAGCCCTAAACACAAATTGAACTGATTCTAAACTGGACTCCAGTCTTTGCAAGCTCTTCTCTATTTGTAATTCTCTCTCATTCCTAGAACATAGCCCTCAGGATCCTAAGAGGAAGTCTATGATGTTCACAGGCTCCTTTCAACCTTGTAGGCCCTGAACTCCTCTTTATGTTCCCTTGGCTTTAGGAGGCTTCTAAGACTTCTGCCAGCTTCTCTACTTTTCACCCTTTGTTTCTGCTTAGATTCTTAGTTTCTTAGACTTCACCTTTGAATTGGCAAATATCTTAAGAAAAAAATAGCTTCAAAGGTCAGGTTCAGGACTTTGGTCTTTTGTTTTCTTCAGAATGTTGACCTTACAAGTCCTTCACTCTGTGGTGACTTTCTGATGATTTTAAGTATCTATATTAAACATTTTTGTCTATGCTTTCTGGTTATTAGTGAGAAAGTTGGTACAAAATAAGCTGGCCCATCACTGCCATTTGTATCACTGGCTCCATTTAAAAACAAAATATTCAGCATTGGAATAAAAACTCTCTTTTCTTGTTTATCTTTTCACTTAACTTTAAGATTAAAATATTTATTTACAATGTTTTCTGAATAAATGACAATACTTGGGGAAAGATTTTTGCATTAAAAATTCAAAATATTCAAAATATTTTCAAGAAATTCTTAACTATTAAAAAGAGGATCATTTTTTTTTATTCTCAATCTTTTGTTTGTTTGGATTTTGCCCTCACATTGCATCAGAAAAATTCAAAATGCCAAGTTCATATTACATTGCTAAGTTTTTCCCCCCAAGGTTTCTAATCTTGAGGATTTAAAAAAAAAACAACAACAATTAATATTTTTCTGGCCTAGATAGTTTCAAGCTATAAATACCATGACCTGGAAAAACAAAACTTCAAAACATTTTTAAACCATATCTCCTTTAAAATATTTATTTATTACAAACAAATTCATAACAAAAACAAAACATCCAGCAGATAAAGAACATAAAGAATAAAAGCATAAACAAGATAATACAAATAAGATAGGAGGCTATATAATTGATCAGGACCTTTTGCATCTTATTTTATTAAAGGTAAATATTACTATCTATAATAATAAAAGCATAATATGCTAATTAGACCCTATGGCCAAACAGTGGAACAACTGTCCAGACAACCTTCTGGACAACCTTCCAGATAAAGCCTGGGCTGCGAGGGCCAAGCCCCTTGCAAGAATTTAGTGCATTGGGCCTCTAGTTACTTATAATAGCAAAAGGGAAAAAAAAGTGTCATAAGCAGAGTGACTGCACCTGAAGGATAAGTTCAATTGAACTTTAAGATAATGGGTGCAACTAAAATTCAATACTAAATTTTTATGGCCATATGAACTGAAAATTGCCCATTTATCAGTTCAGGTGGAAGAAATAATTGGGTGCTTATGAAATCACTAATAGTTATAATATAAAACTAGAACAATTATATCAGAAATCATTTATTCTGCTTACATCAGCTATGTTTTTATACATAATCATAGAGTTTTTATATAATATATAGACACTGACTCTATTGCACAGAAAACTTCATTATCAGCTAAGTGTCTATTATTCATATGGTGAGAACATTACTCATAAAACCTAGTTTAAAATTTATCTATACATATTTATACTGGATAGGAATAAATTTTGAAATGTTATGTCAAATACAAAGCTAGAATCCCTGTTCAAAAGATACATATAATGGGCATGAACAAATGGTGATGCATAAAGAGACAATAATTTAAATTCATTATATTTATCTACTCTTCTTTATGTGTTCATATGAATATCCATAATGTGCACAGAAGTCTAGCTATACCTGAAGATTGATATGAAAAGTGAAAACACCTCATCCAATTACTTTTTCTGAAATGTTATAAAACCACTTATATAGTAACTTTTAAAAAGTTGACTATTTAACTCAGTTCAACATTATCTTTTATTTTCAATTTAATTTTTAAACTTTCAAATAAATTATTTTAGATTTTATAAGGCACAACCTTAGAGAATGGCAATACACATGTGGATATATGTTGGAATTTTTCATTAAAGATAAGTGACAGCTTTCATATATTCTCTTAAAATGTATATGAAGACTAAATGGGTAACAGTTTATTTTTTTGAATTAAAAGTTTTTTGTCTATCAACGCATATATGTAAACCCACACACAGACACACCAAAACACATACCTTTTAGCATCCCCTTTATTTGTAATTTAGAGTTTATAAGTCACCCACACAAGAATATGTTCACCACAGTTAAAAACTCATGCTTCTGAATTGCTATAGGCAAAATTAATGCTAACTAAACTTGCTTGAATGTATAGGTATCATCTTTTCTATGTTGTTATATTTTAGGATATACATTTTTAACTTTTACTCATTCTGGAATGTACTCATTTCACTAACAGAAGATGGCTTCAATTCCCCTCCTACTGTGTCTTAACACAATCCAAATGTTTACTTCCACTAGGTAGATGGCCAAAAGGCTTGGAAATTGTACAGAGAAAACAAAACATTCAATGAAAGAGAAATGCAAAGAGCTAATTGAACAAGCTATCAATCCAGGAAAATGAATATGTATTATGCATTTTGTAAAACATATCTATATTAATAATATACAAATACAGTGGTACCTCGAGATACGAGTGCCCTAACATATGAGATTTTTGAGATACGAGCCGTGGAGAGAGCAATTTTTGCTTTGAAATACGAGCAACAGTTGAGATACAAGTACTCGAGGGGATCATCCGGCTGCACACAACCCACCGGTTTACTGCGACTCGAGCGACTCATAGTTTTCCATGCCTCAAGGTTACGGAACAAATTAAACTCGTATCTCGAGGTACCACTGTATGTAAATTGACCTTATCTCCACAACACTCACAGCCAATCAGAGTGAGTATGCAAATTAATATGACAAAGATGGTGGGCATGTGGGCAGCATCCATGCGTGTAGGTGCCAAGCAGCCAGGGAGTGGTGTGGGGTACCCATCAGCCCTCCACATAGCTAGAGAGACGCAGTGGGTGTCCCCAGGACTCCACCTGATTTGAGCCTGTGGCCAGCTCATGCATACACCAGTGTGTCCGGTCCCCTCAGCTCGGCTTGGGGGAGGCTGGAGTTCACAGTCTTTTTGGTTTGTGCAGCCCCTGGATCAGAAGCAGAAACTAAGAGTATAGGGAGCACCAGGAATTCTGGGAATTGTAGTTCTGGTTGCAGCTCCTGGACCTGAAGTGGAAGCCCAGAATGCAGGAAGCTGGCAATCATAGTTCTGGTGGCAGTTGCATTGCAGGATCTCCTTGACACTAGAGCAAAGTGAGCCTGGAGCAAGTTACTGTTGCAAGTTGGGGATGGATGGAAAACAAAGGTGAGAGACATAAGTAAAGTCAGAGTGTTGAGGAAAAATTAAAGAGAAGATATCCTGAAACTTCTAGGAAAACTCCTCCATTGGGGAAAAAAAAAAAAAAAAAAGACTTCTATTATTCTGTGAGCACCAAACCAAACTGGGTTGTGGTCTCAAACAATTCGCTCATATCATTGCAAAGGCAGAAACTTCTGGATTGGAGAGGGCTCCCATGAGGGCTTCCAGATTGGTGCAGGTCAGGCTGAGGGACCCACGCCTCATGGATGAATCTTCGTGTACTGGAATGCTAGTTAAAAATACAAAATTATAATTAAATTTTGTGTGACTAAAGAGTAGAAATTTTCTGAATCTATTAATAAGAAGCAGATTAAATAAAGCTTTTGAAATATTGTTCAAAATCTAGATTATATTCTTCTCTAAGTTTTAAATTAAGAAAAAAGTTAATTATAAACAGTTCTTACTCAATTGTTATGTTTTATAATTTTTAAAAAAAGTAAATCATTTTGGTTTTTAAAATGCTAATTCACATCATTGATAAATAATAATGTTTATTTCACTCCTAACTGTCCTCCCCTGTAGGCTTGATATATCCTAACTGCCTCTCTTTTAGGCCTGGTCCTTCCCAACTGCCCTCCCCTGCTGGCCATCCTGTGGTAGTCATCTTGTGTCCACATGGGGGCAACCATCTTTCACCACATAGGGGTGGCCATCTTGTGTGTTGGAGTTATCTTCAATGTGCATATTAATTCTTTATTATATAGGATATTGGTCTCTGGTTTTGTTGATGTTGTCATTGTTATATATTGTAAAATGTTGGCAAAATTTACTTATAGTCCATTGGTCAAATTCAGGCCAATGGCCAATACTGTCATTTCTGGAAAAGTGCAATAATCATATGGCAACAAGAATTGTTTTCTTGATCAAAGGAATAAATATTTGAAAACTAATACAATAATCTATACCCATCTTCATAGTATTTTCTTCTCCCTTCCTCTCTTCCTTCCATCCTTTCTTCCTGTCTTCCTTCCATCCTTCCTTCCTTCCTTCCTTCCTTCCTTCCTTCCTTCCTTCCTTCCTTCCTTTTTTCCTTCCTTCCCTTTCATCCTTCCTTTCTTTCTTCCTTCCTTTTTTTCTTCCATTCCCCTGTCCCACTTCTTAACTATTTGCCTTTTATTTTGGTGTTATATATTCTATGTGTTTGGACAAATGTCCAAGTGATATGTACCCAACAATATAGTGTCATACAAAGTATTTTCATTGTTCTAAAAATTCTCTGAACTCTGCCTATTTATCCCTAATCCATAGCAACCACTGATCTTTTAACTATTTGAATTTATTTTCCTTCTTTTCCAGAATGTAATATAGCTGAAATCATTCAGTATGTATCCTTTTCAGATTGGCTTCTTTTATTTTGTAATATGCTTTTAGGGTTGCTCTTTTTTGTGTGTGTTTTCTTTTTCAGGCTTTATCATTTCCTTTTACAATATTGTATTATCTGAATGAATCACAGTCTAATCATACCACTGAATGACATCTTGGTTGCTTCCAAGTTTGGCAATCAGAAATAGAACTGTTAAAACCACACATGCCCAGATTTTTGTAGAGATCTAACTTTTGAACTCCCTTTGAATCATTACAAGGAGCATGATTATTGTATTGTATGGTAAGAGTATGTTTAGATTTGTATGAAATTGCCAAACTGTATCCAAATTGATTGTATAGGCTTGTATTCCCACTGGCAATGAATGAGAACTCTTGTTGCTCCACATTCTTGCCAACATTTGGTGTTGTCATTTTTCTGGCTTTTGGCCATTTTGATAGGCTTGCAGTAGTACCTCATTTTTTTAAATTAGCATTCCACTGATAATATATGATATGGAACATTGTTTCATATGCTTATTAGGCATGTGTTTGTTTGTTTTCTATTTGAGAAGTATATGTTGTTTGGATTTTTTTTCTAATTAGGTTATCTTATATAATCAAGAGGTAATATGAAAATTAACCCTCATGCCCTCACAAGATGGCTGCCTACAACCAGGCTGGTGGGGAGATTAGTGAAGGATGGCCAAATGACTGAACAAGCAGGCTGAATGGGGCAACCAGGCCAGTGGGGAGGTTAGTGAAGAATGGCCAACGACTGAAGAACAGGCTGTGTAGGGTGACCAGGCTGGTAGAGAGCCATGAGGGGGGACCAGACCAGTAGGGGAGGCAGTTGGGGGTGACCAAGCTGGTGAGGGGGTAGTTAGGAACAACCAGGCCAGCAATGAGGGTACAGTTGAGGGTGATCTGGCCCACAGGGGGGTACAGTAAGGGATGACCAGGCCAGCAATTGGGGGGGGGACAGTTAGGAACAATCAGGTCAGCAGGAAGGGGACAGTTGAGGGCCACCAGGAGAGTATGCAAAGGAAGTGAGTGGAAGTCAGGCCGGCAGGGGGCCCATGGAGGGGGAAGTTAGGGGTGACCAGGCAGGCAGACAGGTGAGTGACTAGGAACCAGAGGTTCAGGATTGTGAGAGGGATGTCCAACTGTCAGTTTAGGCCTAACTCCCCCCACCCCCCATCCCCCACTCACATACACACACACTATACACAAATTTCATGCACTGGCCCTCTAGTTTGTTTTATAATTGGTGAGTTTTAAGAGTTCTTTATGAATATTTATTTTAAATATTATGTAAATACATTAGAAAATATTTATGAAGCGTGTCCACTTCTAGGTGTTTAACATACAACGATAGTTAAAAATTATTTCTGCTAACAAGAAACACAAGTGTAATGTGGAGAAAGACAAGTTAACCAATTATTACAATATAGGGTAATAATCATAAAGTTATGTAATGGGGACACACTGGATGTACAACTTCCTAAAACTATACAGATATACTATACTAAAGATAATATCATCAAATGCTGTCCAATGATTTTATGACTTAAATTAGAAGACATTAGAATTGCATGGATTAAATAAATGAAGGTCAGTACATTCAAGAGAGTCATGATACTATAATATTAGTCATGAAAGTTAGCTATGAATATCTTTTAAAGAAAATTCAAAGTAGTTAAATATTGCGAAATAAAAAAAAAAGTAACATGAATGTAGAGAGAGATGAACCCAGATTATAAAATATTTCATTTGTTTTGGAAAATATTTGAGATTTTATTTTGAGATGGTAAAATTCTTTGCTTGGTTTTTAAGTATAAGCATGTCACGGTGCGATATGGACTTTTGAGAAGTTTTTTAACAGCAGCACAATAATCAAGTGTGGGTGAATATTCAATAAAAAAAAAGAGAGAGAGAGAGAAAATGAAACTCTAAGGGATCCCAATGACAATGGGCACACACATTCTTGTCTGGGAGCTTGTTATATTTTCAGAACTTTATCTCTCACAGCCATCATGTCATGGTTATAGGAACAGATACAGAATGGGTGAGCAGCAGTCAGTATGTTACTCAAAAATAAAATTCTACTTCTGCTAAAAGACTTCTGCCTAGTATTGACTACTCTTGAACGGAAGCTATCAAGCTTGGGAGTTTTAGTAATGACCATTTATCATGATCTCACCATGTGGACTGAAAAACTAGTACGTCTATGTATTTACATTGTAATTTAATTAGGGAGAACTAAAAGAGACATAGAGTGATTTAGAAACATGCTAGACTAAATTAGCATGGTGACTACAGGAAGCCACTGCTTGCCAATATTGTCAGTGTACCAAGAAATGTGAAAGGCTGATAGTTATTGGGCATTAGCAGGCCTGACACTAAGCACATGGTCTGTTGAGATGGTGGTGGCCCAAGGAAATTCCCTAACATGATAATCCTTTTATTGTTTACCAAACTTTACCTTTGATATGGCTGTATACATTGCTAAAGGGAAGATGTGTATTCAATAAATAAAATAAAAAGCAGATGGAGCAGAGTTCAGTGTGCTCTTCACTAAAGAGACACCACCTGGCTCCCAACCCTTAATATTTTATATTTCTTGTCTAGTATTTGTGTGCTGGCCCCTCCTTCAGATCCTGAACTCAGCTGTGCAGATTACCCCTCTACCCCCACCCCCACCATACAAATACAGAGAATTTTGGAAAAATTATATCATTTTATAAATAAGTAACTGTAACGTTTAACATAACATAATTGTATAATGTTTTATTCTCTTTTTTTTCTAAGGGAAATTTAAAAACATTCTGTAGGGTAATAATTATACCAAACATTTTATTTAATTAGAACAAAAAGGAGAAAACTTCTATACTGAAATGTTCAGTCTAATGTAACAAAGTGATCAACCAAGGATAATCACAAAAAAAATTTAGGAAGATCAATATAGGGAAAAGTAGTCAGAAAAATTGAAATATTTTAACTATCAAGCAGGCCCTATTCCCTAAAAATTCAAACAAACAGATAACTAAAGAATAAAACATATACTATTCTAGTAGTAAAGTCTACAAAGTGGAAAAGAAGTAACCATGGCAAAAATCCATAACCAGTTGCTAGTTAATCACTCAAAATGAGAGAAGATAAAACATATATTTATGGAATAAATAATGAAATAACTAAGAGGAAAGAATAAACAATGTTAGTATCTTCAGTTCAAGAGAAACAGTACTTTAATATAAAAAAAAATGTAGACAGGCTAGATTTCCATTTAAAGGTAGATAATGTTTACCTATTAACTAAACTGCCAAAATTGACAAATGACTTTTTCTTTCTTTTGTTGACTTATAATCAATTTTTAAAGTACTTCTAATCAGCTATATTTTCATTATTAGTACTGTTTTTAATCTAAATTTAGGCATGTCCTACTCAAAGAACTTTTTTATATGATCATCACTAAAGGAGGGATCGAATATAATGACATATTAGAAAGAATTTTAAACTTATAAATTTAGCATCAAAAATATGAATTCAAATTCTAGAATCATTATTTCACAGATTAAGTGAAACTGTAAAATGTGCCATCTGTTCAATCTGCATTACAAGTTTAAATGCCTTATATAATATATCTTGGAATATATGATGTATGCCATAAATCGATGGGAGAGCAATTATAAGAACAATACTGCAATCAGAGGACTTATATAAAAATTATCATGAAGTGTGGCTATAAACCAGATTATTATTTTTTAAGGACATTGAAAAAAATAGCATGCGAACATAGTTATGACTTTCTACATCCCAAGAGGTACAGTTAAATTTGCTCTTGGCATTTAAAAATATTCATACTGTCCTCAGGATAGAAAGTTGTCAATGTTCAAGTTAAAGCTAGACAGTTCACATTTTCATCATCCAATCAACATATAGTACATTTACTTGTGCTTGAAAATATTTTTTTCAATATTTTAATTTAATAACATATCTAAGAAAAAACAATATACTCTATACATTATAATTAATTTTTACTTATTTTTAGTCTTAAAATAAATATTATAAAATAATACATTTATTTTATATAGTAAATAGTAAAGCACTCTCATTAATATAATAAATATTGATTAAAGATTTAACATGTGCCAACCACTATATAGCACAGCTGTACTGGCAAAGTCTTTGCATACCCTCTCCCCCCCCTCAAATTTACAGTATACATTATACTATGGTTGAGGGAAAGAAAAACAAATATCTCATATGCCAGGTACTTGGTATGTGATGTGATGTAAAATAAACAAGGAAAGGGGATAGAGAGTGATGGGGCAGAAATCACTACATTAGAGAGTGTTGTTTTGAAAACCTCTATCGATGAGGTGATAATTGGCAGAAACCTAAATAAAGTAAGAAACTCGGTAGAATAGATATCTAGGGGAAAGAATGTATGGATTAGAGAACATTATGCAAATATTTGTAAGTTCCAATTAAGTGCAATGTCCCGTTGATAGCATTTTTATGAAAAAAAAATTGTGATTTTGAGAGAAAGTGTGCCATGAAAAGATACTTGTTATAAAAAATGGCTAAAGTCAATAAGAAAAAAATAATACGGATTTTGAGGACTATAGAATTTCTACAGAATAGAGAACTCATCCACATTATATGTTTCAGAATAAGTTTTGAACCTTTGAGGATCTTTCCCCAAAGGAAAGATGTGTCTTGTTCACTATTGAAGGTTGGATAAACACCTGTTACTTAATATATATTCTCAGAAGCTTTGTTAAATGAATAGATAGAAGAATGAATAAAATGTAACCAAATCTTTAAAGATGCATCATAATTGGTGGCTTGAAAGTAATTAAGAATTCCAAATAGGAGGGCAGCATTAAAGTGATGGAAGATACATAGCAGGTAGAATTGATGCTATATGTGTGAGAAGCAGAGAAATAAATTAAGAAAACTCTTACTCTTTGATTTAATGATATCTATGATCTAATTTTTAGGTATTATTAATAAGTGTAAAAATATAATGAAGGTCAAAATAAATATGTATTTATTTTAAAATTTTATCTAATATTTATATGAACATAAGAATGCAGCAATACTAGAGTGAGAATATTGTTAATTACTTAGTCAAATATATTTTTTGAAAAACATATACTAGCTATATGCTTGTTGTTTGGTTCTATTATTTTAATACACTCCCTATATATCCATTTTAATTTTAATTAATTAAGAAGAATCATGGAAATCACATTCCTTGCATTATCTTGGACTATTTTCTAACTACTCCTGACAAAACTCATGTGATTTTTAATATGAGTTTATTTTAATTTATAAAAAGCAAGAAGTAGTACATATCACTTATAATTTCATAAGTGAAATTTACTTTTCATTGAATTTGTGTTATTATGTTTTGGATTGTGCTGTATATGTGATTCGATTGATTATAAAATCCATTATCTTGAATAACCAAATATTATAAACACTTTCAATAAAAATCAGTAAATGTAAACAATAGTGTTTTAGTACTTATTTTATTATCTCAATTTTATGTCAAACAAAATATTTTTAAAATATTTCATCATTTTTGCCATAGCTAATATAATTTTTTGAAATCAGATGTTCTTAATATATTGGAAAAATAGTTTAAAACCTGCATATGTAGAGACTGAAACTATTATAAGCTGTTATTCAAAATGCATTCAATAAACCCCTTGTGGTTCCAGTATTTTCATTGGTTTATTAAACACTAGACAACATTAATATTAAAACAAAACACTAACTATTGAACATTTTTCTTTATTTAGAAGTGGAGAACTTCAATGTCCAAACATTAGATAATAGTTTAGGGCAGTGGTTCTCAACCATCCTAATGCCTCGACCCTTTAAGACAGCTCCTCATGTGGTGGTGACCCCCAACCATAACATTATTTCGGTTGCTACTTCATAGCTGTAATTTTGCTCCTGTTTTGAACTGTAATGTAAATATCTGATATGCAGGATGTATTTTCATTGTTACAAATTGAACATAATTAAAGCATAGTGATAAATCACAAAAACAATATGTGAAATATTTATTTCTAATTACAAATAAATGAAATTTTGTCTTGAATTGTGGTGTAGCATGGGTAACAGTCTTAATATGACAACGCTAAACTACATTGCTACATTTTGCTACACTGAGGAGTGGCTTGTTGGTTCCTAAGACGATGGGAAATATGTTTTCCAATAGTCTTAGGCGACCTCTGTGAAAGCGTCGTTTGACCCCCAAAGGTTTGCGACCCACAGATTGGGAACCGCTGATTTAGGGGATGTGATTGGAAGAACACAGTGGATGAGATTCTTTTTAACCAAGTAGTTTTGTATTCTAGCTAATTCTAGATCTGCCTTGCAAAAACATGCACAACTGGGAATTGCAGTATAACTGGTACTTTGGGAGAAATTTCATGGAAACTTATTCTCCATATTTTAACTGACAATGGAAGATAAAGACTGTCATCAGAATGTCATGCAAGATTGGAAGAATCTATTATTCCAAACACAGATAAGACAAGCTAGTTCTGGTGTTAAAGCTACTTAATCTCTGTAGGGGGTTGTGTTCTTTCTCTTCATGTCATCAATTATTTTACACTTCATAGATAGATCCTAGCACACATCACCTCTAAAATGAACATCATAAAGATTACACTATTTTTACCTAGGACAATCAGAGCTTAAGAACCTTGAATAAATGAATACAGTTTCATGCAATTATTGAAGAGTATTGCCTTTAGGTGTAAAATATTTATAAGTGATTAAAAATTGTCTAATATATTTTATTTCACTGTATACATAAAGGGAAAACTTTCACTGGAACTTCTAAAAGGAAATGATAGAGGCTAAAGAAAAAATTAATAGATTGTTGACAACCTGCAAAAATCTAAATTTATTGATTTTCTACATCATTAAGTAAATTTGACAAAAATCTTTTTTTAATATATTTTATTAATTTTTTACAGAGAGGAAGGGAAAGAGATAGAGAGTTAGAAACATCGACAAGAGAAACATCTATCGACTGCTTGCTGCATACCTCCCACTGGGGATGTATCCGCAACCAAGGTACATGACCTTAATTGGAATCAAACCTGGGACCTTTTAGTCCACAGGCAGACACTCTATTCACTGAGCAAAACCAGTTTGGGCAACAAAAATCTTTTAAAGACAGAAAATGTTAATTACAACTTTTAGTAAAATTTCTGAGAATATGGAAGTTAATGATGTGCATTAATCTTTTTGTAATCAGTTTAATGACATAACAGAAGAGTAAACTAAGTAAGAAGCCTATCCCAAAATTAAAACAAGCATAACAACAAAACCTAAATTATATAGTGCATCCACTGCTTTGGAATAAGACATTTTATTTATTTGTATTGTGTCCAATATAACATACAAGAAAATGGATAATTTTTCACAGGAAAAATACTACTTCAAAGCTTACAATTATGAAATGATAGTACATAAGCCAAAGATCAGGTTACTATATGGCTAAAACTATTAGTTAGGAAGCTTTTCTTCAAAAATGCTATGTAGTATATAAAAATTGTTTACATGTTACACCTAAAATCCAGATATTGATAAAAAGTACTTCTGAAGCCTAGAAGAATAACATCAATGAATTTAATTTACCCTACACTTTTGTTATCACTGGGATTTTTAAAAATGTGATTAAATTTTAATAATTTGAAATAAAATATATAAGATTTTATGTATTAGTTTATTCAGAATTTTAAAATATACAAAAGATTTCATATTATATTCTAATTGATTATATAATGAAAAACACCAAAATAATAGGAAGATTCTGAATATAATAGAAACTGTATTATTTTATGGATGTGTTGAAATAGGTCATTAGATTTATTTTATTGAATATAAAATGATTGGGAAATAAAATATAAAAGCTTATGATCATAGAAAAGATGTCAAAATGTCATAGGTGCTGAGAAGGTAATAACAGAGGCTGTAGTTGAAACTGGTTTGGCTCAGTGGATAGAGTGTCGGCCTGTGGACTGAAAGGTCCCAGGTTCGATTCTGGTCAAGGGCATTTATCTTGGTTATGGGCACATCCCCAGTGGGAGGCGTGCAGGAGGGGGCTGATCAATGTCGCTCTCTCATAGATGTTTCTAACTCTCTATCCCTCTCCCTTCCTCTCTGTAAAAAATGAATAAAATATATTTAAAAATAATAGAGATTATAAAAATACATTAGACCCCAGTTTTGCTGCTTTACTTAAAGATTGAAATTCTGCAAGTTTTTGTTGAACATGAATCTGTTTCTCACAATTTTGAAAGCATGTGACAGTTACTATGATTTGAAGTTCATCAACATTTTAAAGACATAGTTCCCCAAAGAAATTATATATATGATATTTCAATGTAAAGTAACAATTACTTTGAGGATGACATAAACATATTGCTACATGAACCTGTCAATTTCAACATATAGAAATACATTCTGTGATGAAGAAAGTAGAGAGAATTGCTGTTCAAAATCCATACTTACAATATGTATATATTTTTCCTTTTATTATAGAAAGGAGTTCTCTAAATTTTGTAATTGAAAATGAAGTTACCTAAACTTCAAGTACATTATGCCAAACATTCAAGTTTCACCGAGGCAAACTATTTTGAATAATATAGTTTATTTATCTTAGGGATTTTAGCTCAGTAATAGCACATTAAGTTTTGGTAATTCTTTCTAATGTCAACTATAAACAAAATCAAGGAATCTTTATAGAGATAAGCAAATACGCACCTTTTATATTTTTTTGACATTCAAAAATTAAAATGAAGTAATATATTTCTTTATTTTGAAGTTTAATTGTACATAATAATTATTTCCAGAACACGTAATCTAGTGTACGCATCAGAGAAAAAAAGTATGATCTATGTATATAGATGCAGTCATTCATTCATTTATCAAAGTCAAGATATACTTTATGAACATCTGTGTATAAGACATTGTTCTGTCTTCAAGGTATATAGAAATAAGTAAAGCAAGGTCTTGATTCTATAAAAACAGTGATCTTAGAGGGGATATAGCTAAAAAATGTTATAATAATATTGTATAAATATAAATAAGCTATATCAATATAAATGCACTTAAGATCTAGAGTAAGGTGATGATCTCAATTGCCAAGAAATCAATTTGCCTTTAAGCTGTGGAATAATCCCACCTAAATGGAAATATTCAGCATGAAAAAAATTATTGTAGATGTTCCACATTCATACTAACAAGATTGTCTATGCTTTATTGAATGCTCACTGTGCTCTAAGCCTCATCTATGCATTTGTAAATGTACTCTCATCACTCATTAAACATTCTTATTTTAACTATGGAAAAAGAAGCACAGATAAATTTTTTTTCTTCTGACTTTGGTTATTCAGCTAGTAAGAGATAGAGCTGAGATTTGTACCTAAGCAATCTGGCCATAGAGCCCATCTGTTTAACTAATTCCAAATCATAATAGTTTTGCACAGTTTCTTTAGATACAAAAGAAAGAAATAGAAACTCTCTTTTGATATCTTATAGTTAGGATAACCAGATAACTCTTTTTACAAGGAGATCAATGTTTAAGCTACTAGTTTTAGACCGAGGAAAAATACGTACCATATAATGTCATAGAGACAAATTTCATCCACTCAACATACATTTATTGAACACTTGATATATATAAAGGATTTTTCTCTGCTCTCAGAATATATCAAAAAGCAAAGATACATTTTGCCTCTGTGAAGTACATACTGTAAGAAGCTTACATTCTTGTTACCTTGTCCTATTGCAGACAAAAAGTACGTGGCCACCCAACATGGGCTAGTATAGAGTCCTTCTTAGTAACTATAAATTATATTTCCTAACTGTTTCCCACAACCTTTAAATAACTGTTAAACTGCATTAATTCAATTGCGACTTTACTAATTTCATTCAGATAAAAAGCACTTTAAAGCTCTGAAGCCACAAATCTCTGAGCTTTATTCCACAAATATCTGCTTGAAAATCATCTTTTATTTATCCCCATCAACTAATCAATCAGGTGTGTTAGATGCTGTGTCTCTACACTTTTAACTTATCTCCTTGTTTCTACTTAATGGTTGAGTCATCACCCTAAGACATCAAGAGCCTCTATTCTGAGCAAATAGAGCTGATGTGATTAACTGGATAACAAGTTATATAAAAAGATTTATGTGATTATACAGCTAAGTAGGTAACCAAATTCTAATATTTGAACAGTGATGGGGTTTGCATACTCCAGGTTAAAATTAAACCAGAGTTCTTAGATTTTTTTTTTAATTGCACTTAAAAGCATGAAGAATTTGTATGTGTTTGACTCGGCTTTCTTTCAGGCAACAAGGTACGCAACCTGCAGGTTGCCTGCCTAGAGTAGTGTTTATAACTCTCCAACGCCAATGCAAGCTACCCTGGAGAGCCCTAAGGTGACAATTATTTCTGAATTCATTAGTAAATGAAAGTCTGGTATGATGACAAAACCAGAAGACGTGTGTGTGTGTGTGTGTGTGTGTGTGTGTGTGTGTGTGTGTGTGTTTACCTGGCTGCCTGAAAAATCCCTCGTGGTTGATAATAATATGTCACCTCTAATCTCATTTCCCATTTCCAAAATGTACTTTCATTTACTCTTATTTTATACTGTATGCTTTTTTATGACATAAGTTTTACTTTGTTTCCACAGTAATTTTGAATGACTTCTTGGGAGGTTAAATTGATGAAAGAGATTATGCTACCAGTGTGCACAAAGAAGTTGGAGAAGAAAAACAAAACTAATTCCAGATTGTTTAATTGAAGAGAAAGAAAAAAAATTCTCCAAATTTCCAAATCTACCAGTAAATCCTAGGGGGTAAATGATCATGAAGCCATGTGATACAACAATAATTTCCTCTAACAATAAGAAAACAGGTGAAGGACTTACCCAGCCATTACTTTCTCCATAGACTGTAAATGTTATTGATTGGGTTCTAGGAAAAAAGAAACTGCACAAGCTGAAAAATATATATACACAGCTAAGCAAATCATAAAGTGCAGCAGCAATTACTTAATAGCATGCATATGCAAAGATGTGTTGACAGAAGCAGCGCAAGTACAGAGAGAAGGCTAAGTCAGGAAGGTATGTGCCAAACAAAGCGATTTAAATCTGGCCAGTCAGCAAACAGGAATACCTGTCAGTTTGCAAGGCACATTTTTCTTTCCTTGGACAACAGTGCTCTTCTTCTGCTACAAATGACATTACTTAGCTTGACATAACAAGATGCTTTAAACAAGGCAGTTAGAGGCAGAAGCTTTTCTCTGATTAACTCAAGAAAATTGAAGCAGGGAGGATGGGGAACAAGAGAAAACACACACCCATGAGTATCTCATTGATATGAGCAGCAGACTGACATATACAAGGAATGCTGTGGCGGAGAAAGTGAAGATATGCAGTATGTGGATGTCTTATTAACCTAGTTTGACCCAGTGCAGAGACAAAATTTACCATTTGTGGGAAAATCTCATTCTTTTTAAATGTCTCACCCAAGGATATGTTTATTAATATTTTAGAGAAAGAGAAAAAGAGAAAGAGAGAGAGAGAAACATTAATAGGTTGTCTCCTATGAATGCAGTGACTGGGATTGAACTCAACCTAGGTATGTGCCCTTAAGGAGAATTGAACCTCCAACCTTTTCGTGTAAGGGATGTCAATCCAACCTGGCCAGGGTGGGAAATCTCATTCTTGATGGTAAAATTTACACTAATAAAAGAGAAACATGCAAATTAACCATCACTCTCCCACACCAAGCCATGCCCAACAGCAAATCAAAGCAAGTATGCAAATTAACCCATCAAAGATGGTGGGTAAATTTGCATACACAGACAAGGCAGGCAGTGCTATGGCTAGCCTCTGGGGGTAAGGTCTAACAGGGCCAAGGCTGGCAAGCAGCACCAGACACAACTGGCAAGGTAAGACTTCATTCTGGACCTGGGAAGTGGGGTGGGCAGTGCCAGACACAAACCGTGGGGTCTGGGTCCATCACAGGCCCTGAGAGGCCCAGCAGTGTGCCTACCCACACCTGCGGGGCCCTGGGAACATTGTTGCTCCAGGGAGGAGCATCTGGGTCTGCTTAGTCATTTCCTTGAAGCCCTGGTAACATTGAAGCCCAGGAGAGGCATGGCCTGCCCTTCTATCCACTCCCATGGGGCTCTGGGAACATCACTACCAGGGAAGGAGTGGAAGGCCTGCTTAGCCACTCCCATGGGGCCCATGAACATCACAGGCATGAGGTTGCTGAGACCCAGATAGGACCTCTGACAACAAATTCCCCGCTTTGTAGAGACTACCAGTCCCCATGTGGCTGGGCCACAGGGTACCCATTCAAGATGTGACACAGAGAGGAGATGCAGGAGGAAATCCAGAGAATGGGATGTGGGGGTTCACGACTCACTTCCTTTGGGCTTTGTCCTCTTGGTCTTGGTTCTTTTATTTCAGGCCTGGAGCCCCAGAGAGGAATGGATGAAGGCCGAATGTAGGAGAAGAGCATGAGGCCTGACTGTGGGGCTGCGTGAAGGGCAGCACCAGG
>PVJN01006080.1:27721-78682 GCA_004026805.1 Lasiurus borealis | reverse complement strand
CAGATTATTACATTTGTCTCTCTTTTTTCCCCTCCAAAGCTCCCCTCCACCCCGCTCCCCTCTCTACCCTTACCTTTCCCCCCAATTGATGAATCCATAGGTGTATGATTTGTGTCCAGTCACTCCCTGTACCCCCCTCCCCCCTTTCCCCCTGAGAATTATCAGTCCACTCCCTTTCTGTGCTCCTGATTCTAGTATATTCACCAGTTTATTCTGTTGATTAAATTTTTAATTCACTTAATTTTTAGATTCACTTGTTGATAGATATGTTTTTGTTGTTCATAATTTTTTATCCTTTACCTTTTTTTCTTCCTCTTCTAAAAGAGTACCTTTCAGCATTTCATATAATACAGGTTTGGAGTTGATGAACTCCTTTAGCTTTTTCTTCTCTGTGAAGCTCTTTATCTGCCCTTCAATTCTGAATGTTAGCTTTGCTGGATAGAGTATTCTTGGTTGTAGGTTCTTGCAATTCATCACGTTGAATATTTCTTGCCACTCCCGTCTAGCCTGCATCGTTGTCTGTTGAGAAATCAGCTGAGAGTCGTATGGGTGCTCCCTTGTAGGTAATAAACTGTTTTTCTCTTGCTGCTTTTAATATTCTCTCTTTGTCTTTTGCACTTGGTATTTCAAACCTTTAAATAGGTTTTCAGTATCTTGCTCTCTCTCTCTTCTTCTGGCACCCCCACAATTCTGATGTTGGTACGCTTGAAGCTGTCCCAGAGGCTCCTTACATTATGTTCACATTTTTGGATTCTTTTCTCTTCTTGCTTTTTCAGTTGAGTGTTTTCTGCTTCTTTATATTTCAAAATTTTGACTTGATTCTTGCCTTCCGCTAGTCTGCTGTTAGGTCTCTGTATAATATATATTTTTTCAGTCAGTGTATGTTTAATTTCTATATGGTCCTTTATCATCTGTAGTTGGATTTTTTGCATCTCTAGTTGGTCCTTTTGCATCTCCTCTTGGGACTTGATAAATTTATCCATCTTTTCTAGCATATTCTTGAAAACCCTTATAAGCATGGTTTTGAAGTCTATATCCAGTCATTTTTTTCCCTCCATTTCTTTTGTTTGTGATCCCTTACCTTGTCTCGGCATTTTCACTATGCTGGGAGAACTTCTGTGTTGGATTCAGCCTTATGATACCAGACTTGAAAAACCACAAAAGCCTCTCTTGCGCTTGGGATGGGTTGAGTCTCAGGGCTGAAGGGACAGCCTTGCCTTCCAGTTGGGCCCGCCCTCCACGGCCTTTGAGTCTCACGTGACTGGGTAATCGCTGGAGTGGTCCCTGTGTGTGCGCACTCCCTTGCAGTGCCTCTAGACCACTGCCTTTCCGCTACAGGATCACACGAGTCTGGGTCACCAGGGTTTCGCCTGAAACTGGGGTTTAGTGAAGTTAGAAGTGGCACAGTTGGGAGGGTCTGTCTCCCACCCTCTCGTGAAAGCCAGTGGCACAATCAGCAGTCTGTCCTCTGTGGCACAGTGCCGTGCACGCCACCAGACTGCTGCTTTTTTGTGACTCTCCTAAATTTCCGTGCACTTCTCCCCTTTCACAGTCCAAACTCCCCCCAGAATGAGTTTTGGCTGGGTCCGAGGTTTAGTGTCGTAGGATAAGGAGTTCAATGCCTTTGAGAGTATCCATCTTCTTCCCACCAGATAAGGCCAGCCAGTTCGCTGTCACTTGCTCTCTCTGCGCACGCGCATCTCCATACCTCAGCTTTTTGCAGCTCCTCTGCGTCTCCATGAGCCCCTCTCTTTCCCTCTAGTTGTAGAATTTCCACTCCGCTAGCTTTCCTGTGGTTCTGGATGATGTTCGTTCTGTCTTTTAGTTGTACTTTTGAAATTTTTGTGCGAGGCAGCAGTGTAGGTGTTTACCTATGCCGCCATCTTGGATTCCTCCATACCTCAGCTTTTTACAGTTCCTCTGAGTCTCCGTGAGTCCCTCTCTTTACTTCTAGTTGTAGAATTTTCACTTAGCCAACTTTCCTGTGGTTCTTGATGGTGTCTGTTCTGTCTTTTAGCTGTAATTTTGAAATTATTGTGCGAGGCAGCAGCTTAGGTATTCACCTATGTCGCCATCTTGGTTTCTTCCTGTAGTTAAGTCTTGATTGTTGTTGATATCACTGTGGAGAATTAACCTGCAGGCCAATTGGTTGTGAAAATCAGCTGTGTCTACACCAGGAAAACTTCTGTGCTGGAGTCAGCCTTATGATACAAGACTTGCAAAATTACAAAGCCTTTGTGTTCATCTTGGATGGGGTGGAGTCTGAGGGCTGAGCAGACAGCCTTGGCTTCCCTTCATCCCTACCCTATGTGGTCCCTAGGTCTCAGTGTCCCTTGGCAATCACTGTAGCCCTCTCTGTGTACATGCGCTCGCACGCCTCCAGACCTCTGCCTTTCGCAGCTCCCCTGAGTTTTCTAGCACTCCAGGGGCCCATATGAGTCTGGGTCCCCATGATCTTGCCCGAAACTGGGGTTCAGTGCAGTCAAAAGTGGAGTTCAGCAGAGTTGGGATGTTTTGTCTTGCTCCCGCTAGAGAAAGCCAGTGGCACATTTAGCAGTCAGTCCTCTCTGTGCGCACTGGTGCGCGCGACTCCAGACCTCTGCCTTTCATGGCTTCCCTGAGTTTCCGTGCATTCCTCCCTTTACACAACAGTCCAGACTCCCCCCATATTAGTCTCGCCAGGAACTGGCATTCAGTGCAGTTGGAAATGGGATTCAGTGCAATTGGGAGTTTCCGTCTCCCTCCCACTAGAGCAAGCCAGCCAGGCCCTTTGCCACCAGTTCTCTCCAAGTGCATGTCTCCATACCTCAGCTTTTTGCAGCTCCTCTGAGTTTCCATGAGCCCTTTTCTTTCCTTCTAGTTGTAGAATTTCCACTCAGCCAGCTTTCCTGTGGTTCTGGGTGATGTCTGTTCTGTCTTTTACTTGTAATTTTGAAATTGTTGTGCAAGGCAGCAGTTTAGGCGTTCACCTCTGCCACCATGTTAGTTCCCCCTACCCCAAATATTTTCTTAATTGAGGTAAAATTCACACAGTGTATAATTCACCATTTTAGCCTTTTAAAAATGTGGAATTCAGGGGCTTTTAGTACATTCATGATGTGCAACTGTTTCTACTGTCTGGTTCTAGAACATTTTCATACTTCGTAAAGAACTCTGTACATGTGAGTAGTCACTCCCCATTCCTCCTCCTCATCTCAGGCAACCACTGTTCCATTGCCTGTCTCTGTAAATTTGCTTATTCTGGGCATTTCATATCAATGGGATTCTATATGTAGCTTTCATTCATTGAGCAAAATGTTTTCAAGTTTCATCCATCTTGTAACATGGATCTGTACCTCATTCATCCCACTTCTGAGTACTATTCCATTGTATGTATCTGTATCTTTTAGGTTATCTATTTATCAGTTGCTGGACATTTGAATTATTTCCACTTTTTTTTTGCTCTATGAATAATGCTGTAAGTATTTGTTTGAACACCCATTTTCAATGCTTTGGGGTATATATGCAGAAGTTGAATCTCTAGACTTTTGAAGAACTGCCAAACTAACAGCCCAAGTGCCCATCAGTAGATGAGTGGATAAAAAGCTGTGGTACATTTACACCAGGGAATACTATGCAGCAGTAAAAAAGAAGGGCCTTTTATCCACTGAGACAGCACTAAGGGACCTAGAGAGTATTATGCTAAGTGAACCAAGTCAGTCAGAGAAAGACAAGTACTATATGACCTCACTCACATATGGAATCTAATGAACAAAATAAACTGTTGAACAAAATAGATCCAGAGACATACAAGCATGGAACAGACTGTTGAATATCAAAGGGAAAGTCGGGGAGGGTGACTGGGTGGGAAGAGATCAATCAAAGAACTTGTATGTGTATATGCATAACCCACAGACACAGACAATAGGGTGGTGGAGGCCTGGGGTGGAGGGTGGAAGAAAAGGGGGCATATGCAATACTTTTAGCAATAAAGATTAAAAAAAAAAGAATTGCCAAATTGCTTTCTAAAACAGCTGCACTGTTTTACGTTTGTAACATAGGAAGGTTTGAATTTTTCCACATCACAACCAACATTTATTTTCCACGTTTATGCGTCTAGTCATTGAAGTGGGTATAAAGAGGTATCTCATTGTGGCTTTGATTTGCATTCCTCTAATGACTACACTGAACCCCAATTCCGGGTGAGACTCATACTAATGATGAAGTTATTAGTCATTTCACTAATCTTCTTTGGAGAAATGTCTATTGAGGTTCTTTGCCCATTTAAAAATTGGGTTGTTTATTTTTTATTATTGTGTTTATAAGAGTTTTTAAAATATATTCTGGATACTAGGCTCTTATCAGGTACATGATTTATAAATATTCTTATCTACTCTGTAGGTTGTCTTTACATTGTCTTGATAGTGTCCTTTAATGCACAAATATTTTTAACTTTGATGAATTTCAATTTATCTATTTTTTCTTTTGTTGCTTGTGTTTCCTATGTCATATATAAAAATCAATCACCAAATCCAAGGTCATGAAGATTTATTCCTATGTTTTCTTCTAAAAATTTTATAGTTTTGACTCTTACACTTAAGTCTTTGATTAATTTTGAATTAAAATTTTGTATATGGTGTGAGATAATGATTCATTTTTTTTATATGTGGTTATTCAGCTGTGCCACACCATTTGTTGGAAAACAATTTGTTCTTTTCCCATTGATACCTTTGTTGAAAGACAGTTGACTGCAGATGTATGAATTTATTTTGTTCTTTTCAAAGATTTTTTTGAATTTGGTACCCTCCTTGCAATTCCATATGAATTTTAAGATTAGCTTGTCCATTTCTACAAAAAAGGTAGTTGGAATTTTGATAGGAATTATAATGAATCTGTAGATCAGTTTGGAGAGTATTGCCACCTTAACAATATTAAGTCTACCAAGCGATGAACATGGGTCTTTCTCTCTTTCTTTATTATTATTTTAAATCTCATGTTGTTGTTTTGTATGCAGTAACATGCTATACAGGTTTGTAGCCTAGAAGCACTAGGCCAGTGGTCGGCAAACTCATTAGTCAACAGAGCCAAATATCAACAGTACAACAATTGAAATTTCTTTTGAGAGCCAATTTTTTAATATATATATTTTATTTATTTTTTACAGAGAGGAAGGGAGAGGAATAGAGAGTTAGAAACATTGATGAGAGAGAAACATTGATCAGCTGCCTTCTGAACAACCCCCACTAGGGATGTGCCCATAATCAAGGTACGTGCCCTTGACCGGAATTGAACCTGGGATCCTTCAGTCCACAAGCCCACACTCTATCCACTGAGCAAAACCGGTTTTGGCTCTCTATTTATATAGGTCTTTAATTTCTTTCAGCAATATTTTGTAGTTGCCAGTGTATAAGTTTTCACTTCCTTGGTTAAACTTATTCCTAAATATTTCATTCAATTTGATACTATTGTAAGTGGAATTGTTTTCTGAATTTCATTTTTACATTGCCATTGCTAGTGAATAGAGATTGAAGTGATTTTCTCATGTTGATCTTGCATCCTGTAATATCCCTGAATTCGTTTATTAACTCTAACATTTTTTTCTTCTCTTTGTGAATACTTCAGAGTTCCAAATATTTAAAAATTCTCATTCTAGCTTTTCACCCTAAGGAATAAAAGCATTTTCACAAAAAATATTTTTATACAACTAGAAAGACAGTATATCCAGGATGTGGTCAGATTGAAGTCCCATATTTTCAGAAACAATTTACATAACCCTCACCCACTTTGTCCCGATCATTTATCCAGTGAGCAGCCTGGAAGGGATCAACCCTCTGAGGACAGCGGCAGTTAGCAATCATGTACTTCCTAAGGTGCGTGCACCGGGGCCCAGAGTCAGGCTAGCAGACCATGTTGCAAAACTGCAACTAGTTGGAAAAGTGGAGCACAAGTCAACAGCAGTGAGACATCCCACGCTCACCCTGGGGTTCAGAGGCCAGTCTGTTAGGAGTGCCCAGAGGGTCACTAACTCACAGCTTTTGGCAGGAATCACAAATTGGAAACACATCAGAAGTTAATATCTGCATCAGAGAGCCAAGCAGTGGCTTGATTTCAGACAGTTCCATCAGAGGAGAAGCATGTTCCTGTGGGCATCTCCATGTGACCCAGATGGTCCATCCAACATCCATGATGTTTTCACAGTTTAGGGGGCACCCTAAATCTGCTGAGGTCCCAGGATTGAAGTCCGGTTCATTTAGCATATGCTTGCTTTCAACTGAGCACAATGTCTGCTGAGAATGAAATGGCTCAGAGCAGAGGGTATGAGTTTCAGCTTAGAGTCAGGTCCAGGCAGTTAGGACCTGTGAACTCAGGAATTCAGAAAAGGCAGAGGCTTTTCGGCAGCAGCAGGCCCAGGCACTGCAGGGCCATAAGTCCGTGTTCCAAGTCCGAATGGACATAATAGCTCTCCTAAGCCATGGCTACTGTGTCAGTCTTAGAGCCAAACTGGCCCACTTAAAAATATACACTTCTTCAAGGGACTGAGAATATAAGCTACGGACTCGGAGAGAATATTTGTAAAAGATATCCTATATAATAAAAGGGTAATATGCAAATCGACTGAACAGTGGACACACTGACCACCAGGGGGCAGATGCTCAATGCAGGAGCTGCCCCCCACCTCCCTGGCCCCGGTGGTCAGTGTGCTCCCCATAAGGGGAGCATGGCTCATGGCTCCTGAGCTCAGTGGTGGTGGCGGGAGCCTCTCCTGCCTGTGTGGCAGCCCTAAGGATGTCTGACTGGGCTCCCAGACTGTGGAGGGCGCAGGCAGGGCTGAGGACGCCCTCCACTTCCTGAGGGCATGGGCCCTCTAGTGTCTGATAAGACTATTTCCAAAGAACTCTTAAAATTCACCAATAAGAAATGAACAATCTGATTAGAGAGGGGTACCCGAAAGAGGGTGGCCACTGCACGCTTTGTCTTGAGGCTTATATGCCCTGGAGACTCTTTCCTTTAATCCAGGACCCTCTGCTTTCCTCACTGGTCACTCTGCTACATGTGCCAGTTTCAAAGGCCAAAGCCCACGTGGTGCCCTGTTTCCTTCCCCTTATTTTGCAACATTCCTCCATCCTCTATGAAAATATGTTTCCTTCCTCTCCATGTTCCATAACTTTTCTTTTATCCTTTAGGAGTGTATGTCTTCCTTCCCCCTGATCCTGGGGCATTTCTTTGTCCTTCACACATCCACCTTATCTGTTCAAGTTGGAGTTACTTTTGATTTACCTTAGGGCACCTGGCAACCTTATCTATCTTACGGTACCCAGCCAAGCCTTGAGACTAAAAAAAGTAAAGCGGCCTCTTTTCTTTCTTCCTGGTCGGAGATGTTTTATTACCCCAGCTGCTCAGGCAAGAAATACCTCTGTCCTTGGCTTATGGCTGTCTTATTTTTTATTTTTAAAAATATATCTTTATTGTTCAGTTTATTACAGATGTTCCTTTTTTTCCCCCCATAGTGATGGTGACTACGTCTTATATATTGTCCAAAGTTACGGAATGTACACAGTGAAGCCTAATGTAAACTATGGATCCTGGGTCCTAATGGTGCTAATGTTGGCTCATGGATTGCGACAGATGTCCCGCTCTGACGGGGAACGTGGGCAGTGGGAGAGGCTGTGCCTGTCTGTGAGAGGCGGGTTATTGGATATGTACTCTCGGCTCGCTTTTGCCTCTCAGAGTCAGGCATTTGGTTTTAACAAGGCCTCATTAGCAAACTGAAAACTGTCTTAAACGCCAAAAGTGTATTTGCCTGTAGATTAGAGATTGCTTCTCTTTTTACGCTGTCTCCTACCCGCTCTCCCCCACAAAAAAAAGTTCTCATAGGCCAAAATGATAGCAAAACCATTACTTAAAGACTTGTACTTGTTCTATTTCCAATACTCACCAAGTTTAATTATTCTTTACTTTTTACAATACTTACAGAGTTTACATTCCAATCCTCCTATTGGTGGCAAAGACAAGGGAGTCATACACACACACATCCACACACAAGCACACACACTTGGTGTAGCTTTCCCTGACCCAGATAATCTCTCTAGTATACATTACAAACACACAACGTTTTATTGTTTTATATTCTTTCAGGAGATGGTTAGTAAGGTGTGGCCACAAGAGGGAACGGGAAGAGGCTCAGGGAAGCCAAGTTTATTAGTATTATTGAGGGTCCTAGTCACAGCAGGTGTGCCACGAAGAGCCACGAGGTGGTCAGGGGGTGGGAGGCAGGACCAAGGGGAAGGGTTAGGGCATGACCTTTATTGGGGGTTCTTCGGGAAAGGCAGGGCAGGGTAAACAGTTAGGACTGGGCAGGCTGAATAACTTTTTGGGCAGAGGGAGGGCCTTTGTACTCTGGGAGTCCTCAATTGCTTGGCACCTGGCTTTTGGATGGTTAGGACAGAAGAATACAACCTCCTGGGGGTCAGAAGCCAGGTATGGAGGCCCCACTGTGGAGTGGGCCATTTGCATATCAAAGGTACACTGAGGCTGGATTCTAGAAATGGACTAGCCCAGGGAGGGCAGTCTCTCTCCAGGTAGAAAGGACTTGTAAGTGTTCAAAATATACAGAAAACAAACATCCTATATAATAAATGCATGGTATGCAAATTCTCCCCTCCGCTAGGACAGTTCAACCAGGGTCGGCCTGGGGGAAGGGAGGGAGACCCAGATGGCAGCAGGTGGCTGGGGGGAGGGATGGGGTGCCTGGCCAGCAATTGGCAGCCAGCAGCTGCTAGGGACCCCAGCAGTGCACAGATTTTGTGCACTGGGCCTCTAGTCTATATAATAAAAGCCTGAGCAACTGTTATGGTGGAATGACCAGAACGACTGGTCAGTATGATGTGCACTGACCACCAGGGGGCAGACGCTCAGTCAGAAGCTGGGCTCATGGCTGCCAGCGCAGCAGTGGTGGTGGGAGCCACTCCTGCCTCCACGCAGTGCTAAGGAGCAGTGAGCCAAGTGGTAAGGAGCAGCAAGCAGGCAGGGCAGTAAGGAGCTAGGGAGACTGAGAGAGGGATATCCAACTTCCAGTTTAGGCCAGACCCCCGGATTGGGCCTAAGCTGGCAGGCGGACATTCTCCAAGGGGTCCCGGACTGTGAGTGATTGCAGCCCAGCTGAGGAACCTCTCTCACCCCGTGGTGCACAAATTTCATGCACCGGACCACTAATCTATCTATCTATCTATCTATCTATCCATCCAGATAAAACGGCCTTACAGTATGAAGCAGTTTTTCAAATATTTATTTTTCTTTGAGGTATAATTGACAGATCACATTGCATTATAAATCTCCCTGTTCCTTTCTTTTTAAAAATATATGTTTATTGATTTCCCAGAGGAAAGGAGAGAGATAGAAATGATGAGAATTGTTGATATGGTTGAGCCTGAAACCTGGGCATGTGCCTGAGTTGAACTGTGACTTCCTGGTTCATAGGTCAATGCTCTACCACTGAGCCATGCTGGCTGGGCAAAATATTCCTATTTCTTTTCCTCATTGCAAGTTATTCAAATCTCTTAAGGTAAATTCTGAATTTACAGGGTTAACACCATGGCTGCCTACAGCACAGTTAGAACAGGTGGGGCTGAAAAACTGGGATGGTTTTTATTTTCTTTCCCCTCTGGTTTAGATTCTAAAACATTGATCCAGCCCTGGGAATGGATCTAAACTCTGTTCCTTCCATGTGGAGGTGAGAGCAATGCAGATTTTTTGTTGTTGCTGTTCACCTAATGACAGGTGCTGGGAAGGGTGTGGAGAGAAGGGAACCCTCACACTCTGCTGGTGGAATGCAGACCAGTGCAGCCACCATGGAAACGTTTTGGAATTTCCTAAAAAGAAAGTAAATAAAATTAAAAACGGAGCTGCATGATGACCCAGTGATTCCACTCCTTCACATGAATCTGAAGAAACACAAAACACTAATTGGAAAAGAATATATGTACCCCTATGTGCACTTCAGCCCCATTTACAATAGCCAAGGGCCCTTCGGTAGATGAGTGGATAAAAGAGCAGTGGTACATATGTGCAATGGAATATCACTCAACCATAGAAACACATGGATAAGCCTAGAGGGTATTAAGTTTAGTGAAATGTCAGTGAGAGAAAGACAAATACCATATGATTTCACTATATGTAGAATCTAAAGGACAAAATAGAAACAGACTCACGGAGAGCAGACTGACGTTTGCCAGAGTGGGGGCCTGTAGGGCGAAGGGACTGGGTGAAAAGGGGAAGGAATTAAGAAGAACCTACTGAGAGTTACAAAGTATTCCTGGGGAAGTAAAGTACAGCATGGGAAATACAGTACACAACATTGTGATAACCATGTATGGGGCCGGGTGGGTACTAGGAATGTCGGAGTTGGGTGAACACTATTTAAAGTATATGATTGTCTAACCACTATGCTATACACCTGAAATGGATACCCAAAAGTACTGAAAGTAAGCTGTGATGGAAAGATTAAAGCAAAAAATGCGCCAGAAAGGGAAATATGTAAGGCCCCTCTTTGGGAAATGTGGCCCCATCTCCTCTGGGAGCAGGGAGCAACTGCAAACGAACGTTCATTGTCTTGGACCCGCTTCAAACACGCTTGTGGGGACCTGTTCTCCAGCCCGAATGAAGTGGGGACAACCAAAGACAGCACCGGGGGGATCTGCTGAGCCAACTCCCCCGCCCCCCCCAAAGGAACACTTCACGAATTTGCGTGTCATCTTTGCGCAGGGGCCACGCGCGTCTTCTCTGGTCCGTTCCAATGTGAGTACATGTGCTGCCGAAGTGGGCACTGGAGCGTGGGTCTCAGCGCCACAGGTAACAGTCCACGCAGCGCAGGCTGTGTCCTCCCGTGGGAAACTTCCTGTCAGGCCCCCCTCCCCACTGATGCAGAAGCCAGGGCTGACTCCTCAGGCTCCTCCCAGCACTCCCTCTGTGTGTGGAGCTGTGTGTGTGATCCCAGACCACCCGTGTTCACACATGTGCAGGACTCCTGGGACGCAGAGAACAGAAGTAGCCCTCGGCGGACTTGCTGCGGGGTGCAGAGGGGTGCAGAAGGGGGCATGAGCAGAAAAAGGCACAGGCAGGGACCGGGAGAATCCCTAGCAGGTTCCTGGGTCCCGTCCCTTCCCCGAGGAGCCACAGTGTCCTCTCTCCTCTGCCACAAAAATGTAGCAGCACCTGCGATGTCGTCCAGGAAAGAGCACTGGGCTCCGCGCCCTAGGGTTCCCCTGGGGCTGGCAGGGGAGGCACCTCTGCCCGGGCCGCTCAGAGGGAAGGCAGTGGCGGCGGAGGCAGGGGGCGCCCTCAGCCCGCTAAGCACGGCGAGCCTCCCTCCGGACCAGTTAGGAGACTCCGCGGTTGAAGCTCCCACCTGCCTGCCCAGAGCCAACCTGAAAACCCGCTTTCCCAGGAGAGGCCGCGCATTAACCCTTCCCTGCGCGGGCGGTTACTGAGCCCACGTGGTTATCCCGATTCTGTGGCTGTGTCGTACGTAGTCCTGTAGCAAAATGTCCTCATCTGCAGAAATCCACATTGAAGAATTTTGTGTGCCGTTAATGACATAGCAAGCTGGAAATGAATTAAATGTTACGGGGAACGAAGCTCTTTGTGCCAGACCTACACCTACCACTTCGTGGTAGATTTGAGATAGTTTGAAAGGACAAAATTTTGAAATAATGTGAGAGAGAATCAAAGGGGGTGTGGATTAAAGACTGGCTCCAGCTTGATTACTGTTGCTGAGTAATCAATACACACTCTTCTTCAGAACAAAATAAAACAGAGAAAACCCTGTCAGCAAACATGCTTTCTAAATGTGCTTCTTTCTAGAAGGGGAGGATGTTTTATTTATCTGTAACACTGTATTTTTTTCTTGTTTGTATCACCGGTTTATTAAAGGAAAATGTCTGGGTTGCTGTAAAATTGTATTTTTGTATTTCTATACACACACAAACAGGAAATGAAATATAGATAAGCAGAACCAGTAAATACAAATCTCACCACCATCCAGAGATCACCAGTGCAGTAATTTTGTAACATCTTAGTTCACATTCTTATTCTTCTGAACATATATGTAGGGAGCAACTGCAAACTAATGTTCATTGTCTTTAATCCATATATGCAGAAGGTGATCTAAGTTATACATATAAATATGTAGCAGTGTAATTTAATTTTGACATATCTATACACACACACACACACACACACACACACACACACATATGTATATATACAGTAACATGCCAAAAATATACTGGTGTTTCTCCAGGGTTTCCACTTTTCCCTCCTATAAATGTTAGCCTCACTTTCCTCATGTCCAGATTTCCTCAGTTGACCCCAAAATGCCCCCTAGTGCTGAACTGTGCAAACCAAGATCCACTGCAGGACCACATACCACATGTGGTCATGACTTAGATATGTCATGATGAAACTGGCAAAACTCACCACCTCTGGGTGTGTCTGGCTGCTGCTTTGCTGGCGTTGGCCTGCTCTCCCTCTCCTCTCTTTTCCCTCTCCTTCTCTTCTCCCTCCCCTCTCTTTCCCCTCTCCCCTCTCCCTCCCCTCTCCTCTTCTGTGTGCTCCTGAGGCAGTTCAGGGAGGAATATATCGAAAGCAGTAGGAGACTTCACTGGCACCCCATCAGGACCCCTAGGACATCTCACTGATGCACCAGTGAGGCTAGACATGTCCTCTGGGTCAGGGTGAGGACAGCCTGACCCCGCCATTGACGGCGCAATGACTAGAAAGTTCCAAGTGTTGTGTCACTGTGTCACTGTGTGACTGTGTCACTGCACCCATGTCCACCATCTGCCTAAGGCTTTAATCATGATTGCCAATCTCGGTCGGAATCGATGATTTCCTTATGGCCTGGGAAATACTGTTCTAACCCTGCCATTGTTCCTGCTGTAAGACACCTCCTACTGGTGGTTTCTTTAGAATTCTCCCTCTTCCAGCGGCAGCCTGTTACTCTGAACCAGCGAGTAACCAAGGCAGTAACACTGTTTCTACTAAAAAGATCTGAGTTGCCTGGCTGGTGTGGCTCAGTGGTTGAGCATCAACCTATGAACCCAGGAGGTCATGGTTCGATTCCCTGTCAGAGCATGAGCCTGGGTTGCAGGCTCAATCCCCAGTAGGGGAGTGTGCAGGAGGCAGCCAATCAATGGTTCTCTCTCTCCCTCTCTCTTCCCCTCTGAAATCACTGAAACTATATTTAAAAAAAAAAAAGATGAGGCACTTTTGGCAAAATAATAAAATTACGTATGTTTGGCAGATAGATGTTGCTGATATATTATTCCCTCAGGGTTGAAAAATTGTCAGAATAAAACAATTTTATACACTGCACAAGTGCAGGGGTCCTTGAGGACCAGAGTTGAGTTTAGGGAACTACCCCATTTTTCAGAGAGCTGGAGTGGGCAGGATCATATAGTTTTGAGGTAGTTGGCTTTAATTTGGGAGACTCAGTTCCAGCCTCAAAGGTTAAGTTCACCACTCAGCCCTATGATGAGATTCCAGTTCCAAGATGAGCAGAGGGCCTCTCTGGAGGGACCAATGAGGTCCTTGAAATAGGAGGTAGGTCAAGGGGTCTGGGGCTGAACCAGGGGGGCCTGAGAGGGGTGGCGAGGAGCCCTCTCGGGGACCAGAACTCCCCTGTGGTCCCCGTGGGTCTCCCCTCAGTGGTACATTACTGTAGCAGAGCAGCAGCACTAGGTAGATCTGACGGAGGAACTTTTCCTTTTTCTTTTTAAATGTATTTTTATTGATTTTTGAGAAGAAGGGAGGGAAGGAGAGAGAGAGAAAGAGAGAGGTAGAACACCAATGATAGAGAGAATCATTGATCAGCTGCCTCCTGCATGGCCCCACTGGAAATTGAGTCTGCAACCCAGGCATGTGCCCTTGACTAGAATTGAACCTGGGACCCTTCAGTCCACAGTCTTCGGTGCTCTATCCACTGAGCCAAACCGGCCAGGGCAGAACTTTTTCTAGTAGTTTCCAGAACTTGAAGACAGTGTATAGCTGACTGGACCCCGGAGTTCTCAGGATGCCAGGGCGGTACAAGCCCAATGGTCTCAGCTCCTGGAGGCAGAGTTAAGTTGTGCTTGGAGTGCCTTTGACTAGGAGAGAGGGATCACACACTCACATGGGCTCCAGCCCACAAGCAGCTGAAGTGTTTGAGACATGGGTGGCCTGCAGGTAGAGGAAGAGATCAGCAATGCTGTGCGGAGGCCTTGTCCTCAAAAGTTGAGTTTGGGTCCTTCTGGCTGATGGACTTTCTATAGATGTTGCAACAGCACCTCCAGTTCCACAAGTTGTTCCAGAATCTTGGCACTCATCCAACGGTGTCTTCAGTCCACACCTCCTTGAATTTGAGTGGGTCTGTTTGTAACCAAGAGTGTGGCAGGAATCATGCCAGTGACTTTTGCCAAGTGACTTTCAAGGCTAGGTCAGAAAAGGCAAGCAGCTTCCGCAGGCGGCTCGGGACCCTCCTGGTGGAACCCTGAGCCACAGTAAGCAGCATGCGTGCCTCGGGGCCAGGCCATGAGGAAGCCCTAACCAGCCCAAGCAGACATCCCACAGTGTACCCTGAGGCCAAAGGCAGAGGGATGCTTGGCCAGTTACCAACCGCCACACACACACACACACACACACACACACACACACACACACCCTGGCCTGCCCTTCAGCTCCAGCCATTACCTGCATGCAAGCACAAGAGCAACTGGAACCAGAAGCACTCAGTAGAGCCCTCCGTGTAGACACTCAGAGAGGTAATAGAGTGACTGCTGTTGATGTTAAGCCACAAAGTTTTGCGGTGATTTCATAGCCAGCAACAGAGAACCATGACAGGCCTACACCCTGTGAAAGACTCCCTGATGGCAGACATGGTAGTTCTACCACCAGGTGGGATAAGGGACATCAGATAATTCAGCCAGGATGGTCTGGGTGGCATCCAGGAGTTGGACAGGGATTTGATGTATACAGCTATTATGAGGTCAAGCTGCCCCACCTGTTGGTGGAGAGAGGCCTGAAAAGCTGAAAAGCTGTAGTTACCCTTTTCATCTCTTTGGGAATCTGCCTGTACCGCCTGAATGTGTTTGCCATGTGTACAGACCCTAAAGGTGACCCTCAGACCAGCACCATCAGTGTCCCCGAGAGCCTGGCCCCACAGCACACCCAACAAATCAGAATCCCTAGCTGCATACTCGTTCGTTCAGAAGCAATGGCCTACAGCAGAGCTTTTCCAAGTACCTCCTCCCACACTGTTAAGGCGACAGTTTAAATTTTTCATCCTATGTTTAAATGGTGGCAAAAGATGTCATTTCAAATGTGTATAATGTTGATGTTTTAAACATAATTTTCAGTCATTTTAAAGGACCCAGGGGAATCTAAATGAATTGGTGATAAAATATCCAGCAACATTAAAAAGTGCAATGCCCATCCATGGTAAATGTTTAAATCATGATATGTTCACACAATGGATACTATATAGCAATGAAACGAAGTGCAGCTGCATATAACCATAGATGACTCTACAAACATGCTATTGAGTGAGAGAAGCCAGATACAGATATATGTGTAAGTATGGGCACATAAAGTATAAAAATGGACAAAAACTAATCAATGGTTGGGTGAGTAGTATTGGGAAAGGGGCATGAGGCATGCTGGGGTGGGATTTGCTGGCAACATTCTGTTCCCAACCTGGGGGTTGGTAACATGAATGTGTTCACTTTACGACAATTGTGTTGGCACTTTGTGGTTGTTGTTAATCCCACCCAAGGATATTTTTAAAAAATTATTTTTGTTGATTTCAGAGAGGAAGGGAGAGGGAAAAATAGAAATATCAGTGATGAGAGAGAATCACTGATTGGCTGCCTCCTGCACGGTCCTCACTGGGGATTGAGTCCCCAAACCTAGGCATGTGGCCTGATGGGGAATCAAACTGTGACCTCCTGGTTCATAGGCCGATCGATCTTCAAACACTGAGCCGCACTGACTGGGTCCAGGGATATTTTTTCCCTTGATTTTTTTTTTTTTTTTAGAGAGAATTGAAGAAAGGGAGTGTGGGAGAAGAGAGAGAGTGAAAAACATCAATTTGAGAGAGACACATTAATTGATTGCCTCCTACACATGCCTCAACAGAGGCTAGAGATCTAACCTGCAACCCAAGTACATTCCCTTAACCAGGAATTGAACATGTGATACTTCAGTGCAGGCTGCCATTCTGTCCACTGAGCAACACCAGCCGAGACTGCACTGGCACTTTTGATGTTAGAAGTTAAAACTTAGAAACTTAAGAGTAATGGGCTGTAAAAATACATGAGCAACTGCCTTCTTTCAGAGAGATTTCACATCACTCTACTTCTTAGAATTAGATATCCATTCTTCCATAGAATTTTGTCCTAATGTAATATTTTTATGTTCAGAAGACTTATCAATTACCCTTTCACACTGCTGAGCTAACCATAAAAATAAATAGAAATTTAAAATTTGTCCTGTGACCATAAAGCTCTAAGTGGTAACATTATTTTCTTTTGGGTTGAATTATTACCCACTAGTGGGTCCCAAACTTTGCTGTAAAATGAAATCATCCAAGAATGTTTAAAGGATAATGTGTGGAAAAGAATTTAGCCTGAGCCCAGGGTCTAGGCTTTGCCTACAGATTCTGGGTCTTGGAATTTTTCTGCCTGATAGGAATATATTTGTTTGCCTTAGGTCATACTGGATAGTCTACCAATGCGATCTGGTTGGGCTGGTCACCCAAGAGAGACCAGTGTGACTTAGAGTGGAGGTTCTAGATCATGCAGGATCATTGGTTCTGGAGGCTGAGATTACATATGTGATAAACACTAATGAAAACTCTGGCCACAGAAGCTCAAGGGACTTCCCTGGTTAGCAACACTCAGATAATAGTTTTCTTTTAAAAAAATATGTTTTTATTGATTTCAGAGAGAGAGAAAGGGAGAAGGCTAGGGAGATAGAAATATCAATGAGAGAGAAACATTGATCAGCTGCCTAATGCATGCCCCCTATAGGGAATCATGCCCATAACCCAGGCATGTACCCCAACCAGGAATTGAATTGGTGAACTCCTTTATTAAACTTTTAAAAAATATTTTTATTGATTTTTTACAGAGAGGAAGGGAGAGAGATAGAGAGCCAGAAACATCAATGAGAGAGAAACATCGATCAGCTGCCTCCTGTACATCTCCCACTGGGGATGTGCCTACAACCAAGGCACGTACCCTTGACTGGAATTGAACCTGGGAACCTTCAGTCCGCAGGCTGACACTCTATCCACTAAGCCAAACTGGTTTCGGCCCTTCATTAATTTTTTAATTTTTTATTTTATTTTTAATATATTTTTAATTGATTTTTTTATAGAGAGGAAGGGAGAGGGATAGAGAGTTAGAAACATCAATGAGAGAGAAACATCGATCAGCTGCCTCCTGCACACCCCCTACTGGGGATGTGCCCGCAACCAAGATACATGCCCTTAACTAGAATCGAACCTGGGACCTTTCAGTCCGAAGGCTGACGCTCTATCCACTGAGCCAAACCGGTTTCAGCTATTAAATTAAAAAAAAATTGATTTTAGAAAGGAAGAGATAGAGAGAGATAGAAACATGAATGATGAAAAAGAATCATTGATCGGCTGCCTCCTGCATATGCTTCCTACTGGGAATGGAGCCCACAACCTGGGCATGTGCCTTGACCAGGAATCTAACAGTGATTTCCTGGTTCATGGGTCGACCTTCAACCACTGACCCACACCAGCTGGGCAGATAATAGTTTCCAATGAGTTCTGTGAGTTCTTCTAGCGAATCACTGAATTGAGGGTGGTTTTGCGAACCCCTCAGACTTATAGTGCTAGAAGTAAGGAGGTTCTCTAACTTTGTAGTTGGCTCTAAACTTCTCACAGATATTGATGCCTGGTTTTTATTCTCAGGCACTCTGGTGTAATTGGTATGGAGTATGGCCTGAGCTGCTGGACTTTTAAAAATTTCAGGGAGGTAGGCAGCAACATTGTGAGATGTTTGCTTATTGCAATCATATGGTACACAAAACAATACAAATGTTACAATAGTTTGATCAACAATGACTAAATTAAAAACAAAAATTTAGAGTGAACATATTTATTAATAAAGTGGGGGAGGGAAGGTATGGTATTTTGAAAAGTACATTTGGTGGGAAGTCCAGGTTACCAGTATTGCAAGAGGACACTGAACTCATCCCCGCCCATGAGCAAACTCATTACACATGCATACAGAGAAAACGACTCCTGTGAGCCAACTGAGGGCTGAGTGGACAGCTTCCGACCAAGCAGAGAAGACACGGGAGCCCTCAGGGAGCTTCGGTAACTCTGGGCCAGAGGAGCTTGTGAGCACCACGGTTTATGTCTCCCTCTATTTCAACAGGACGTGAAAGAGCCCTACCAGGGTGCTTTGATCTGTCTGCAAGATGACCACAGCACATTCCCAGTTACCTTACCAAAAAGCCTTTCGGTTTCAGACAAAGGAAATAAGCAGGATTAACAGGGCATTACTACATACACTGGACCTCTACCCTGGAGCCCCCCAGTTGCATGGACTATTGCCCTGGATGCCTTAGGCACCTGTTCAGCTTCTATCAGATGGTCAAAACCACCTGGCACAGAGCCTACACAGTGGTTGTTTCTATGTCAGGCCACTTTTTTTAAGACTAGAAGAGATATCTATTTGTCTAATTAATATAAACAAACATAGAAAGTCAAATAAGCAATAGCTTGTTTGGCTCAGTGAATAGTGTCAGCTTGCAGACCAAAGTGTCCCAGGTTTGATTCTGGTCAAGGGAAACTTGGTTGCAAGCTCCTCCCTGGGCCTGCATCTTGGTCCAGGCTTGTGAAGGAGGCAACCAATCAATGTGTTTCTCTCACATCAATGTTCCTCTCTGTCTTTCCTTCTGTCTTCTACTTGCCTTAAAAATCAATGGAAAATTATTCTTGGGTGAGGATTAATAACAACAAAAAAGTCAAACAAAATGAAAATACAGAAGAATACTTTTCAAATAAAGAAGCAAGAAAAGTCTCCAGAAAAAAAAAAAAAGGAAATAGAGGTAAGTAATTTGCCAGATAAAAAATTTAAAGAAAATCATAAGGCTCCTTACCAAACTTAAAAGCAGAGTAGAGGGACTCTACTGCAGCTGGTCATCACGGCCAATTGACCTAGAGGTTAATTTCTCCCAGTGAGCCAACAGCAATCAAGGCTCAACTACAAGACTGTGTACATAGCCCACAAAGGGGTGAAACTAGAGTGCCCATCTCGGGAGACTAGGGAGGCTGAGCCACTGGGACCTCCAGGACACCTACTGCAAAGGCCACTCTACCAATTCCAGGATACATGACAGCTCTATCTAATACATAGAAACAAACACAAGGAAGCAACCAAAATGGGGAGATAAAGAATCATGTCACAAATGAAAGAAATGGAAGCAAGCATACTAATGGATAAAGAGTTCAAAACTATGCTTATAAGGTTATTTAAGGATTCTCTGGAGATTTTCAAGGATTTTAGTGTCAAAGACATAAAAAAGGACCAGTCAGAAATTAAGCCTTCACTAACTGAAATGAAGAATAATTTACAGGGATTCAACAGTAGAGTACAGGAGTCCAAGAACCAAAACAACTATGTGGAATATGAGGAAGTGAAAGACATTCAATTAGGAGAGCAAAAAGAAAAAAGAATCCAAAAATATGAAGATAGTGTAAGGAGCCTCTGGGCCAACTTCAAGCATATCAACAACATTCACATTATGGGGATGCCAGAGGAGAAGAGAGAGAGCAAGATATTAAAAACCTATTTGAAGAAACAATGACAGAAAACTTCCCCTATTTGGTGAAAGAAATAGATTTACATGTCCAGGAAGCACAGTGAATCCCAAACAAGAGGAACCCAAAGAGGACCACACCAAGACACATCATAATTAAAACACCAAGGGCTAAAGACAAAGAATCTTAAAAGCAGTTAGTTACCTACCCATTTGACTGTCAGTTGATTTCTCAACAGAAACTATGCAGGACAGAAAGGATTGGCAAGAAATATAAAAGAGTTGACTAAAAAGGACCTTCAACCAAGATTACTCTACCCAGCAAAGCTCTAATTTAGAATTGAAGGTCAGCTAAAGAGCTTCACAGAGAAGATAAAGCTAAAGGAGTTCATCACTACCAAACCAATATTACATGAAATGTTGAAAGGTATTCTTTAAGAAAAAGAAGAAAAGAAGAGGAGGAAGAAGAGGAGTAGGAGTAAAAGAAGAAGGAGAAGGAGAAGAAGACACAAGAGAAGGAGAAGAAATAAAAAATATAAACAATAAAATGGCAGCAAATACATACCTAGCAACAATTTAATCTTAAAATCAAAATAAACAAATAAGAAATCTAATGAACAGAATAAACTGGTGAATAAAATAAGACCAGTAGTATGGAAACAGGTATAGATTGATGAATCTCAGAGGGAAGGGAGAAGGGGTGGATGCAGGAAGAGATTAACCAAAGGTCTTACCTATGGGCACAGAAAATAGAGTGGGGTGGCAACCAGGTGGAGAGACATAATGGGGTGTGGGGAGGGAGTGGGACATCTGTACTACTCTCAAATAAAGATTTTTTTAAACAAGGAAATAACTGTTTTAAATGTCACATTAGAGTATGGTGACTTAGTAGATTATAAAATATTTCACCCCAAACAGCAGAATAACCTTAGCTGGTTTTTCTCAGTGGTTAGAGCATTGATGAGTGGACTGAAGGGTAATGGTTTTGATTCTGATCAAGGGCATGTAATTTGGTAGTAAGTTTGATATGTCCCCAGTTGGGGGCATGTGCAGAAGGCAACCAATCAATGTGTATCTCTCTCACATTGATGTTTCTCGCTTTCTCCCCCTCCTACTCTCTCTAAAAATTAAAGGAAAAAATATCCTCAGGTGAAAATTAACAAGAAGACCACAAAAATAAAACAAAAAACCATACACAGCATAATACATTTTTTTCAAGTGCACACAGATCTGCTAGGGTAGATCACATTCTAGGCCCAAAACAAGCATCATTAAAATAAAAATGGTCGAAATTGTATTGAGTATTTTCTTCTGACTACATTCCATGAGACTAGAAATCAACTATAGGAAGAAAGCTGGAAAAAAACAAAAATATATGGAGATTAAAAAAACATGTACTAAACAATCAATATCAAAGAAGAAATCAAACAGGAAATAGAGAACTACCTTGAGACAAATGAAAATGATAAAACAACTTTTCAAAATTTATGGGACACTGCAAAAGCACTTCTAGGAAGGAAGTTCATATAGGCCTACCTCAAGAAACAAGAAAAATCTCAAACAATCTAACTTTACACCTAAAGGTACTAAAAAAAGAATAACAAACAAAACGTAAGTTAGAAGGAAGAAGATAATAAAGATCAGAATGAAAATAAACAACATAGAGACTAAAAAGTAGAAAAGAACAATTAAACCAAGAACTGGTTCTTTGAAAGGATAAGTAATACTGAGAAACCTCTAGCAAGATTCATCAAGAAAAAATGACAGAAAGACCAAGTAAACAAAATCATAAATGAAAGAGGAGAGATTCCCCAACCACATAGCTCAGTGGTTGAGCATTGACCTATAAACCAGGTCATGGTTCAATTCCTGGACAGGGCACATGCCTGGATTGTGGGCTCCATCCCCAGTGTAGAGCATGCAGGAGGCAGCCTATCAGTGATTCATTGATGTTTCTATCTCTCTCTTTCTTCCTCTTTGAAATCAATAATTAAAAAATGTATTTAAAAATATTAAATAAGGAAACCAAGATAGCAGCATAGGTGAACACCTAAACTGCTGCTTTGCACAAAACTTTGAAAATTACAACTAAAAGACAGAACGGACATCATCCAGAACCACAGGAAAGCTGGCTGAGTGGAAATTCTACAACTAGAAGGAAAGAGAGGGGCTCACAGAGACTCAGAGGAGCTGCAAAAAGCTGAGGTACAGAGAAACATACGTGGAGAGGACGGGTAGAGGAGGGCCTGGCTGGCTTCCTCTTGCGGGAGGGAGACAGAAGCTCCCAACTGCACTGACCCCCAGTTCTGGGTGAGACTCATACAGGGGTAGTCTGGACTTTTGTGAAAAGGGAGGAGTGCACGGAAACATAAGGGTGCTGCAAAAAGTCAGAGGTCTGGAGGCGCACACACCATTGTGCACAGAGAGGAGGGACTGCTGATTGCGCCGCTGGTTTCTCTAGTGGGAGGGAGACAGAACCTCCCAGCTGCGCTTAAATCCACATTCAATTGCACTGAACCCCAGTTTCAGGTGAGACCCTGGGGACCCAGACTCACACAGGTCCCTAAGTGCACAGAAATCGAAAAGGCAGAGGTCGGGTGACACTCGTGCATGTGTGCACAGAAAGGGCTTGCAGTGATTACCGAGGAGCACTGAGACCCAGGGGCAACATAGGACAGTGCTGACTGGAAGCAAAGGCTGTCTCTGCTTAGCCCTGAGACTCCACCCCATTCAAGCTCAACAGAGAGGCTTTTGCAATTTTGCAAGTCTTGTATCATAAGGCTGACTCCAGCACAGAAATTCTCCTGGTGTAGCGAAAATTCTAGACAAAGGAACAGATCACGAAGGAAAGAAATGGAGGAAAACAAACGACTGGATATAGAGTTCAAAACCATGGTTATAAGGATTTTCAAGAATTTCCTAGAAAAGATGGATAAATTTAGCGAGACCCAAGAGGAGATGACAAAGGACCAACTAGAAATGAAAAAAGACCAACTAGCAATTAAACATAGACTGACTGAAATTAAAAATATTATACAGAGACCAACAGCAGACTAGAGGAATGCAAGAATCAAGTCAAAGATTTGAAATACAAATAAGCAGAAAATACTCCCCAAGGAAAGCAATAAGCAAAAAGAACCCCAAAAAAATGTGAAGATAGTGTAAGGAGCCTCTGGGACAACTTCAAGTGTACCAACATCAGAATTATGGGAGTGCCAGAAGAAGAGAGAGAGCAAGATACTGAAAACCTATTTGAAGAAATAACGACTGAAACCTTCCCCCACCTGGTGAAAGAAATAGACTTAAAAGTCCAGTAAGCACACAGAACCCCAAGCAAAAGAAATCCAAAGAGGACCGCACCAAGACACATCACAATTAAAATGCCAAGAACAAAAGACAAAGAGAGAATATTAAAAGCAGCAAGAGAAAAACAGTTAATTACCTACAAGGGAACACCCATAGAATTGTCAGCTGATTTCTCAACAGAAACTATGCAGGCCAGATGGGAGTGGCAAGAAATATTCAAAGTGATGAATAGCAAGAACCTATAACCAAGATTACTCTACCCAGCAAAGCTAACATTCAGAATTGATGGGCAGATAAAGGCCCTCACAGAAAAGAAAAAACTAAAGGAGTTCATCAACAGCAAACCAGTATTATATGAAATGCTGAAAGGTATTCTTTAAGAAGAGGTAGAAGAAGAAAAAGGTAAAGATAAAAATTATGAACAACAAATACATATCTATCAACAAGTGAATCTAAAAATCAAGTGAATTAAAAATCTGATGAACAGAATAAACTGGTGAATATAATAGAATCAGGAGCATAGAAAGGGAGTGGACTGACAATTCTCAAGGGGAAAAGGATGAGGGGTGTTCAGGGAGAAGCTGGACAAAAATCATACACCTATGGATCAGGACAATAAGGGGAGAGGTAAGGGCAGAGGGAGGGATGGTAACTGGGTGGAAGGGAGCTATGGAGGAAAAAAAGAGGAACAAATGCAATAATCTGAACAATAAAGATTTATTAAATAAAAAATAATACTAAAGGGAGCATTCCAACAAGAAGAAATAACTCTGGTAAACATATATGCACTCAATACATTAAAAAAAAAAACTCTTGGAGGATATCAAGGAGAGATTTACAGTAATACAATCATAGTAGGAGACTTTAATACCCCACTGTTACCATTGGACATATTCTCTAAACAAAAAAGAAGGAATTCTTACCATTTGTAGCAACCTGTATGCAACTGCAGAACTTTATGCTAAGTGAAATAAGCCAGTCAATGAAAGAAAAATACCACATGATCTCCCTCATTTATGAATAATACAGAACATTATAAACTGATTAACAAAAAGAGATGCAGAGGCAATAAAGCATCAAACAGACAGTCAAATTACAGTGGGAAGGTTAGGGAGAGGTGGGGTAGATAAGAGATCAACCAAAGGACTTGTATGCATGCATATAAGCATAACCAATGGACGCAACACACTGGGGGTTAGGTCATGCATGGAAATGGTGTTGGGGGGCAATGGGAAGGTATGAACACATGTAATTCATTAATAAAAAAAATTAAACGAAAAAAAATAAAATGGGTTGAGGCCTTTTCTAGTTGTCTCCATCTCCCTTTGTCTGGTTGTGGCAGGTGGATCTTCCTGGAAAATGTGCTACTGTTCACCTAAACAGTTCTTTGTTCTTATACCCTCTCTCCTCCTCTACACATCCTGTTTGCCCTGGGAAATTCAGTAACTAATTGGCCACTGTTAGATTTTATCAAATAATTGAATTAATATCCCTCCCCTTGAAACTGATCTTTAGGCCACTTCACAATAGACATTCCTTTTTGCTTAGATCACATTCCACTTGCTAAAACCATTCTCTCTCCCCTCTGGACCTTCCCAGAATCTGGACCTGTGCAGAGAATTCTCTGCCTAGAAAAAAACCTGCCTAAAGTCTTTTAAAAATCTCTGTCCCATCTTTGGGGGCTGGTGCCATTTTGGGACTCAGTCCATCTGGTATCTGGATGACCTAATCCTATATAATAAAAGCCTAATATGCTAACTGTCTAGTCATTCAGTCAGCTGTTCAATCAATCAAAGCATAATATGCTATGGCTGCTCAACCACTCGTTATGATGTGCACTGACCACCAGGGGGCAGATTGTCCAACTAGTAGGTTAGCTTGCTGCTGTGGTCTGGCCGATTGGGACTCAGATGGGCCAGACATGCTCTGTAGCCCTCTCACATCCCTCTCTGGGGTCCCTCAGCCTGTCCTGTGCCCTCTCGCAATCCAGGACCTCTCAGGAGATGTCAAAAAGCTGGTTTTGGCCCAATCCCACAGGCCAGGCTGAGGGACCCCACTGGTGCATGAATTCATAAACCAGGCCTTTAATAAATTTATAATCCCTTACCACTTTGGTCTCGTGCGTTCCTCCTTCAGCAACATTAACATTTGGTGCCCAAACTGGGAGGGTTCCCTGGGGAAGGGGAGCCATCACCTCGCTTGAGTCACCATAAGTCTGCTACTCAGAGAGCAGTGGACAATGGCAGCTCATCCTAGGCTTACCTCTGAATTCTACTCTGGTGACTCGATTGCCACCTTGATTAGGCCTCCCTCTATTATGGGCCCTCCAGAACCAGCCAAAGAGGATGCTGGATCAGGATCCTTTCCTTCTCCATTGCGGACCCTCTATACCACACTGGACAATCTTCTCTAGGTGAGTGATGTTCCACAATTTTCCTTGTCTGGAGTCTTCTGTCCACTCACTCTCACTGACTTCTTGTCTCGAAAGTCCTAGTGATTGGCCAGAAGACTTCAGCCATTTGACTTTGGGTTCTTTTGGATTGGGGATGCCCAAGCCAGAGGGTCACCTCCTCATTTCTCATGGTGATTTGTTTAGCATAGGGATGCCTGCCCTGAACAGCCACCTTTGGATTTGTAGTCTGTCATGCCTCCTTCCTCTCTCATGGGCCATGCTACATTCCCTCTGTCCGCTCATGGGGGAGATCATGTACAAGCACCTCATTTTCTTTTGGAATGCTGTTTGGTCACAATATAAACTAAATGATAAGTCTCAGTGGCCTGAAAGTGGCACTTTCAATTTTAACACATTGCATGATTTAGATAATTGCTGTCACCAAAATAGAAAATGGTCACAGGTTCCCTACATCCAGGCCTTTTTCACCCTTCAGTACCGGCCCTCTCTCTCTATCAGTTCTGCTGACAGAGACTTTTTCTCTTTCACACAAAACATCATACCCCTCACATTTCTGATTCTGAATCTACTTTTGACCCAGCAGACCACCGACTTCCAACCCCTTACGTGCCCCCTCCATCACCTGCAGTAGATTCCCCAAACCCAGACGCTCCTAACCAGCAACCACCTTCGCCCCCTGGAGCAGAAACTTCAAATCCCTTAAACCCAATACAGTCTTTTCCCCACCTAACTTATGCTCTTGGGCCACCCAAAGACCATCTTTCTCAACAACCTTTTTTATTCCAATGCCCCTCCTACCGTGAGGGAGGTAGCCGGAACAGAGGGGATAGTCCGAGTCCACGTCCCATTCTCTCTGTCCAAACTTGCAGATTGAGAGATGTCTTGGGTCTTTTTCTACTTGACCTGATCACCTTTACTAAGGAATTTAAGTATCTGACCCAGTCCTATGACCTGAGGTCACGACATCTAAGTCATCCTGTCCTTTCTCACCCTAGAGGAGACTGCCTCTGGCTAGAAGCTCAGGACCATGCCAATACACTCCATAGACCGGACCCAGTGACCAACCTGGTTAGCACTGACATGGTCTCCCAAACTGACTCAAGCTGGGAATATCAGGTTAATTGTTGAGGGCACTGGCTCTGTAGCCATATAATCACCTGTCTCATTGCTGGACTCAGAAAGGCTGCCCACAAGGTGGTCAACTATGACAAACAATAAAATCACTCTGCTCTCTTCCTCTCCCACTTCATGCAGGGGTTACAGAAATTTATTACCTTAGACCCCACCTCCCCAGAAGGAACCCTTCTTCTGAACACCCACTTTATATCCCAATCAGCCCCCAACATACACCAGAAACTTAAAAAAATAGACACAGGTTCACAAACTCCCCCCAAAAGACCTTAACTTGGCCTTTAAGGTCTTTAATAACAGAGATGAGGAGATCCAAATCCAAAAACAAAGGCAAGATCAGGCCAAGACTGAGGCCCAGAAGGCCTAACCACCACTCTCACGAACCCCAAATGAAGTGCTGGTCCTCCAACCAAGGGTATCAGGAGCTGAGCCTCCTCTGGGCCCATGCTTCAAATGAAACAAGGAAGGACACTCGGTCAAGTCTGCTCAAACCTGAGAGCCCCACCTGGGCCTGCCCAAGGGGCAGAAGGGAAGGCCACTGGAAATCCAAATGCAGTCTGGCCTCTCCAGATTGGACCTTAGCCAGTCCAGTAAGGCTATCCTCCGGATCCAGTTTGGAGCTCCCAGACCCCCCTGGGACTGGCCACTGAAGATTGAAGTTGCCCAGGTCCTGATAAGGCCCCACAGACTTCCACCACCAGGACAGAGCCTTGGGTAATGGTTGTGGTGGCAGGTAAGTCTAGCTCCTTTTTAATTGACACTTATTCTGCCTCCCTGAATTTTCTGGGACACTCACCCCCTCCTCAGTCTCTATCATGGATGTTGATGGATAGTCTCATAGCCATTAGCCACCCCACTTCTATACTGCATCTTACTAGACACCCCCTTTATCCACTCTTTTCTCATTCTACCTTAGTAGAATGTGTATCTCCTCATAAAGCCCAGTTACCCCGAACCACAGTCACCCACCTCAGTTTCACTTTTACCCCACAAAGCCAAACCATTATCTTGGTCCACAAATGCCTTGTCTCTTTTGTGACTATCCCCTCCTCTAGATAAGGAAGACTCTTCCTTTCTTGGGCTTGCTGGGTACATTTGCCTCTGTGTTCCCAATTTTGATCTTCTCACAAAGCCCCTCTATCACGTGGTAAAGGGACCCTCACTGCACCTTTAGATCCCAAGGCCAGCATTTTCACCCCTTCAATGTTCTGAAAATTGCTCTCACCTCAGTGCCTTCTCCTCCCCACTTCTGAAGACCACTTTCTTTACTGCAAAACTGCAAACACTTACTTCAGTCCTGCTATCATCAGAAGCTGAACTCATTATCACCCAAACCTTAGCGTGTTATTTCTAAGGAAAAAGGTGGCAGTTTTAAATCCAAGCAGCTGGAGGCCTGGACACTGCAGTCCTGGAAGAGGCTGTAGGGCCTGCTCCTGGCCCCATCTCCAAATTTTCTCCAGCCTCATATGTCTACACATAATTTTCCAAAGTCTTTAATAACTTCAAAGCTTTGGAGAACTGCTAAGTTAAATGATAAATATTCATTTTACTTTTATTTTTTTAAAATAAAATCTTTATTATTCAGATTATTACATTTGTTTCTCTTTTTTCCCCTCCATAGCTCCCCTCCATCCAGCTCTCAACCCTCCCTGTACCCTTATCTCCCTCCTGTTGACCTCATCCATAGGTGTATGATTTTTGTCCAGTCTCTCCCTGTATATCCCGCACTCCTTCACCCCTGAGAATTGTCAGTCCACTCCCTTTCTATGCTCCTGATTCTATTATATTAACCAGTTTATTCTGTTGATCAAACTTTTAATTCACTTAATTTTTAGATTCACTTGTTGATAGATATGTATTTGTTATTCATAATTTTTTACCTTTTTCTTCTTCCTCTTCTAAAAGAGTACCTTTCAGCATTTCATATAATACTGGTTTGGAGTTGATGAACTCCTTTAGCTTTTTCTTATCTGTGAAGCTCTTTATCTGCCCTTCAATTCTGAATGATAGCTTTGCTGGGTAGAGTAATCTTGGTTGAAGGTTCTTGCTATTATTCACTTTGAATATTTCTTGCTACTCCCGTCTAGCCTGCATAGTTTCTGTTGAGAAATCAGCTGACAATCGTATGGGTGCTCCCTTGTAGGCAACTAACTGTTTTACTCTTGCTGCTTTTAAGATTCTCTCTTTGTCTTTCAGTCTTGGCATTTTAATTGTGATGTGTCTTGGTATGGTTCTCTTTAGATTCCTTTTGTTTAGGGGTCTTTTAAAAATATATATTTTTATTGATTTTTTACAGAGAGGAAGGGAGAGAGATAGAGAGTTAGAAATATCAATGAGAGAGAAACATTGATCAGCTGCCTCCTGCACACCCCCTACTAGGGATGTGCCCTTGACCAGAATTGAACCTGATGCTCTATCCACTGAGCCAAACCAGTTTTGGCTGTTTGGGGTTCTGTGTGCTTCCTGGACTTGTAAGTCTATTTCTTTCACTAGGTGGGGAAGTTTTTGGTCATTATTTCTTCAAATAGATTTTCAATACCTTTTTTTTCTTTAAATATATTTTTATTGATTTCAGAAAGGAAGGGAGAGACATAGATAGAAACATTAATGATGAGAGAGAATCATTGATTGGCTGCCTCCTGCACACCTTACACTGGGGATCAAGCCCGCAATCCAGGTATGTGCCCTTGGCTGGAATCGAACCCGGGACCCTTCAGTCCACAGGCCAATGCTCTACTCACTGAGCCAAACCGGCTAGGGCTGGTTTTCAGTATCTTGCTCTCTCTCTCTTCTTCTGGCACCCCTATAATTCTGATGTTGGTATGCTTGAGGTTGTCCCAGAGGCTCCTTACACTATCTTCAAATTTTTGGATTCTTTTTTGTTTTTGCTTTTTCAGATGAGTGTTTTTTGCTTCTTTGTATTTCAAATCTTTGACTTGATTCTTGTGGGCCTCTAGTCTCTGTAAAATATTTTTTATTTTAGTGAGTGTATGTTTAATTTCTAGTTGGTCCTTTTTCATCTCCTCGAGGGTCTCTGAGAGACTGGTTCATGAAAGCTCAGAAAGCAGTTCTCAAGGAAAGATGCAAAATCGTGCAGAATACATGGGCCAAAAATAAGGATGAGCAATAAGAATGTTAATGATCCTATGAAGGGAAGTAGCCAGGTATACCAATTTATATTCTTTAGCCAGCAGTCCCATGAGTTTTCAAAATATATTAGAGCAGTGGTTAAGACCCCTATGATAGTTCTAACCCCTGCTGTGATGCCAAGGGTTATAAGGAGAGAAATTATCTGAACTGCCCTTTTGTGTCGGATATGGTGGCTTACAGGGACAGGTAAAGGCTGGTTATTGGGGACTACACTTACATTGGGTGAGAGATAGATAAGAGTACACCTTTTTATACAGTTGATCAGTATGTGTTTTCCCCACAGAGGAAGAAAAATCCCTGATCACGGAGACAAGCTAAAAGGTGTAGGGAGAAGAGGTAGACTAAAAAGTATAAGGTTCCTTTTTCCGGTTCCATGCTCCAAACCAGAGTGTAGTCACCTTGGTGCCACCAGTAAGGGGTGACACATGAGTGTAGTACTTGAGATTCTATTACAGTGAAAGTGGGCAGGAATGCTAGGATGGGCTCTTATCCAAGAGAAAAGGGAAAAGGAAGGAAAGGGGCAGTTGAAGACTTGGGCCTGGATGGTTAGATAAGAAGTAAAACAGACCGGCTGTAGAAAATAACCACTGGCTTCTGAGGAGACCTGGCAGTCAACCTGCTGGGCCCAATGGTTGTTTGGTAGTTCTAGATTAACTGTGGTGTTGCAAGCTGATGATGGGAGATGGCCTATTGTTATACTGTCCTGAGACCTTGAAAAGCACAAAGGGGCTTGGATGATTAGTGGGGTGTGTAGAGTGATAGGACCTGTGACCAGGAAGGAGCTACCTTAGTAAGAAATAGAATATAAGTAAGAAAAGAAGGAAAATTTGATTTGCCTGGGCTGTAGGATAACTACCTGGAAGGGTACCTGCCTTTTCAGGAAATATAGTTCCTTTTTCTTTTTTATAAGCTAGAGTGATTGTTGCCTGAATCCATCTTTTGATTGATATAGGGATGATGGTATATGCCGAAGAGGAGACAGAAGGCAGAGCCAGTAAGTCCTGGCTAAGGTTGGATTGGTCTGGTTTAGAAGAGAATTGGTAAGGTTAAGTGTTCGTTAGAGATGAGTGGAGGTGGGAAAGTTTTATACAGGTGTAGGAAAGAGGGTTGGGATAGGATGAGGAGGAGAGTCAATCCCCACTTCCAGGGTCGGTATTGTCCCAAGGGGGAAAAGGGTATGTTCAGGATCTAGAAAGAAGGACATCTCATTCCATGGGTAATTGAAGTCCTTTTGTAGAAGGGAGTCCCATAGAAATGTGAGAATCCTGTTACAAAGGGGGAGGGGACAGTAGCTAGGACCTGGAGGATTTGTATTGGAAGAAGAGATAGGCTTTCAGGAAGGTCAGGGTCGGTATGGTCAGTCATGTGCAGGGATGCTCACTCCTCCGTCCTCTTCTTCTGGGATATTGGTAAGATGGAGTCTGGTGGGCCTGATCTGGTGGCTGTAATACTTAGGGGTCTCCAGCTCATGTAATGGAGGAATTCTGGGGATGGGTTTTAATCTGGAAAGATGGAAACATGGGGTATGCCCCAATAGTTTAGCGGCAATTGGGGTAGTTGGGAATATCTGATAAGGGCCTTGCCATCAGCGCTGTAAATTATTTGATGGATGGATTACCTTTTGGATGACCCAGTATCCTGGCTGTAGAGGAGTAGGGGGTGTCTCCTATAAAAGGTTGTGGGAGGACTCAATCAGCATGTTCTTCCAATAATTGGTGGACAAGATTTAAAATGGGAACATAGTCTCCTAGAAAGGTCTCTGTGGAAGGGAAGTTCTCTAATAAGAAGGGTCTTTCATGTATTAGTTAAAAGGTACTAAGAAAGGAGGGTTCACAGGGTAGGGGGGAGGGGTAGTGTAGAGGTAGGAGAGTAGTCCAAGCTTCTTTAGACTCAAGAGTTAATTTAGTTAGAGAAACCAAGATGGCAGCATAGGTAAACACCTAAACTGCTGCCTCGCACAACAATATCACAACTACAACTAAAAGACAAAATGGACACCAAAGCTGGCTGAGTGGAAATTCTACAACTAGAAGAAAAGAGGAAAGCACATTGAGATTCAGAGGAGCTGCAAAAGGCTGAGGCACGGAAACACACATGCGTTTTTATGTTAACATGAGCAACCATAATTTCATTTCTTTTGGTGGCAATTGAAAGAAAGGTGAGGTTATTCTGGGGGTCAATTTCACTCATGTACTCTGAGCCTTCAAGATGTGCAATGAAGAGAAAAAAGAAAAAAAAATGAAGTTGTGCATGAGGTTGGCACACTGTGTGGTGGGACTGTCCTTGGTGCTCTTGATGAAAATGCCTTCTGAGTTCACCAGAGAACTCCCTTCTGACTCGGAAGTCACTTCAGTGTCTCCTCCACCTCTGCCATCTCTGACCAATCTGGTAGCTCCATGTCGCCAGCCTCTGTACATATATTTTTCAATAAACTTTTTAATCCCCAAAGTGACAGAGTGAGTCAAGCACCCAACTCTTGGCCAATCTGATTGCATCTCTACTGAAAAGTTCTCTGCAGAATGACCTCAAGACTCAGTGTAATTGTATTGTTAATCAGTGAGCGAGATACAAGACGCCTTAATGAGCCAATTAATTAGGAGTCATTTTTATTTCATGCAGGTTCAGAGCAGAATATTGCTGTCAAATTCTGAACAACAAAGGAAGGAGCATTCCCTTTTTATATCCTTCTAGGTCTTTGTGTAAGTTATTTTTGCAGACAGCTTGTAACCTTGGGTATATATCATATGCAACAAACACCTGTCATATCTATACAGAAAACCTGTAACCTTGAGTACATATCATATCTATAGATATACCTATAACCTTGGATACATAATGAACAAACACTTGGCATGAGATATGGGAATTATTATCAGTATCAGTGTATCAGCCCCTTTAGATGGGTAGCTTGCAAGATCAGATGGTTAAGTTTATCTTTTCTATTATTCAAGTTAAAAAACAGTTATTTTTACAGAATAAAATACCATCCAAAAATAACAGAGTTGACTTATGAAATAAAGGACTAGCAAGAAATAGCGGAGGACTTCAAAACAATAGTTTCGAATAGCAGTTTTCCCAAAGGAGGGATCATTACTATGCTTCATAATAAAAATGATATTTATTCAAGGCACCTGGGTGCAGGTGGACTGGTTTTGAAGAAGAAATCTTTGGTGAATGGGGAGGGAGGCTTTTTATGTGCTCAGGGAAAGCTTGCAGGCAGCTTTAGGCTGGCACACGTACCAGGACCATGCCCCTGGCTGTAGTTTTACAGTCTTACCCTTTGGCTTTCTGCTGGTGCCAGACATCCTTCCTCGAGGGGTGGGCGTGGGGTGGGGGAGCAGTACAAGAACTGTGGTCTTCAAGAATTTCTGAAAAGAACCACTCAAGGGGAGCAGGCTTATGCAAGGCTTGGGCTTGCAGAATGAACTTTCTTTCGTTAGCCCCTGCTACTTTAGCCCTGTTTCTTCATTAACCCTTTCATCTACTCCCACCCACTTGCTCCCCAGGCAATTGGGAGCAAATCTTAGATATCACATCCTTCTCTCCATAACAATACATTCTTTTAATGTAATTATATAAGCTGTGGGAATATTTTTTCATAATGAGATTATGAAATTTGATTATGACCCAACTGTATGAGTTCAAAAATGCTTAAAAAAAAAAAAGGTTTAGTAACTTCAAGTAGTAACTTCAAGACGTGCCAGTTTCCTCTCCTATTCCTCAGTTCTCCTCAGAGACCATCTGTAAATTCTTGAATTGCATCCCAGGCTGTGTGCTCTGATTTAAAAAAATATAAACAAATGGGTTCCAGAAGGTCCTACCACCTAGAAGATAATGATTAGAGAATAATGACTCCCAGGAGGGGCATGTGGGAAAATCACAGGGCATTCTGGTGTCACGGTAGTGAGGGGTGCCATTGGAAAGAGCCATCCATGCACAGGACAACGCCACCTAGTGGAGAACTGTCTTGGATTTCTCCTCCTGTCGGAGGAAAGCCTGTTTATCTGAGCCTAGATCCCAGTTCCATTTTGCGTGTAAATGTCAAGTGTGTTAATAGACACAGCACTGCCCAAATAGGCAACTACTGCATCGATTAGAAGATTGTCTTTGGCTTGGTTAGGACTCTGCTGGATGTTCTCTAATTCTGAAAACCAGAAAGTCTCTTCACCTCGGCAGTACCAGAGATAGGTTTTATGGAACTTCAGGGATTTCACACGGAGGACCAAGATCCTGGGGAGATAGCAGATCCTCTGGGGAGATTTTTAAAATGAAAATTCTGAATTTTCAGGTCTACATGTAAAACAAATTCAAGATGGTGGTGGAGGTTGGGTTGAAGATTATAAATTTCTCTCCTTTTATTCACCTTTATATTACAGTTAAGGTATTTTATTAACAACTAGTGTCCCGGTGCATGAGATTCATTCATAGGGGGCAGTGTCCCTCAGGCTGGCCTGCACCCTCTCCAATATGGGACTCCTAGAAAGATGTCCTACTGCTGGTAACAGGGAACGGGCTAGCAGTTGGACATCCTAAACTGGCAGTTGGACATCCCTCTTGCCATCCGGGACTGCTGGCTCCTAACTGCTCATCTGCCTGCCTGCCTAATTACCCCTAACCACTCTACCTGCTGACCTGCTTGCCCCTAACTGTTCCCCCTGTCAGTCTGATCACCTCAATTGCCCCCCCCCCATGCCAGCGTGCTTGCCCCAAATTGCTCCCCTGCCAGCCGGCACGCCCCCAACTGCCACCCCCACATTGGCCTGATGACCCTCCACTTCTCTCCCCACTGGCCTGATCACCCACAACTGCCCTCCTCTCTTGGCCTCTAACTGCCTCTACCTCAGGCCTGCCACCATGGCTTTGTCCAAAAGAACGTCCGGAAGGTCTCCTGGAAGTTCTCTCAGTCTAATTAGCATATTAACCTTTTATTAGTATAGATAGAGGCCTCGTGCACCGGTAGAGGCCAACTGGTTTGCCCTGAAGGGTGTGATGGATCGGGGGGTGGGAAGGTGGGGTTTCCCTTGGTGCATGGGGCGGCCTGAGCAAGGGGCCTGTGGTGGTTTGCAGACTGGCCATGCCCCCATGGATTGAGAGTCCCCACTGGGGGGTGGTGTGGCCAGCTTGGATGAGGGACTGAGGGATGTTTTCAAGCTGGCCACACCCCTTCAGGGTGGGGGTTCCTACTGGGGTGCCTGGCCAGCCTGGGTGAGAGGCTGATGGCTGTTTGCAGGCTAGCCAGGCCCCACAGCGGGGACTCTTACTCCATGGGTGCGTGGCCAGCCTGGGAGAGGGGCTGAGGGCTGTTTTTAGGCTGGCCATACCCCCTTCAGTGTGGAGGTCCCCTCTGAGGTGCCTGTCCAGCCTGGGTAAGGGCCTGAGGGCCATTTTCAGGCTGGGCACCTCCCCCCCACCCCCTCCTGACCCAGGCTCCCAGCCCCTCCTTTTTTTCTTTCCTCTCCAACCATTCCTTGAGTGGGGGCCAGGGTGGATGGGAAGCTTGGCTTCCTCCATCACCAGGGGCAATCCAAGCCTCCTGCTTGCTCCAACTCCGTGGCCACCACCATCTTTGTTGGGTTAATTTGCTCTTGATTGGCTGGGGGGCATAGTGAAGGGATGGTCAATTTGCATGTTTCTCTTTTATTAGTGTAGATAGAATTATCTGTAGAGGTAGTTTTCATTATCTATTTCATTTCAAGTTAATAAAGATGCCCGAGAAATTGTTATAAATAGTGGATTGGCATTGACAGCCACAGGATGACAACAAAAGATGGAGGTTCCTCTCTCTACTGGAGGTGCAGTTGGGAGGTTGGGAGAAAACCTGACATTCCAGTGTATAGAAGTAGAAAATTCCTGAAACTGTGGGTCTCTGGAGGTGGGTCGGCCCCACAGATAATTCCAAGTGTATTAGAGAAGTCATTTCTGCCCCAGGCTCTCCTGCATGAGGACTGGTGTAGCTTGGGTGGCTGCATTTTGATTCTAGGAATAAATTTTGATTTTTAAATAGAACCTTTATGTCAGGGGAAAGTTGGAGGGAGGAGGGGTATACAGTGGTCAAAACCTGTGCTTTCAGAGGGCAGGGAGGGACTTGGAAAGAGAGCAGCCCTGGGTGGGGGTGATCAAGCTCCCTTTTCATTCCATTTCAAGCCTGGATGGCCATCATTCCTGTGGTTGGGGTGGCATGGGAAGAGACAGAGCTATCAGTGTAAAAGACTCTCAGCTACCCCCAACCCAGCCTCTAGGTGGTCAACAGCACCTTCAACTAAAAAACAAAAAACTCCACAAAACTCGCAAAACTTCTTTGCCCTAAAGAAATAATTTCTACTGAAGCCACACTAGGAATAATCAAGACCGTAAGAAAAGTTCGTGACTGGGGTGCTGCAGGAGGGTTGGGGGAAGAGAGGAAGGGGGCATAGAGGGGAAAAATAAAATCAAATTAGCCATGGCCAGTTTGGCTCACTAAAGTTAGAGCATAGGCGCACAGACCAAAGGGTTGAGGGTTCAATTCCTGGTCTTAGTTCCTCTGCGCCCAGCATATTGTACATGCACCCAGCATACCTCAGTTGCAAGCACATGCAGAAGACAAATAACCTATATGTTTCTCTCACATAAATGTTCCCCACTCTCTCTCCCCCGATTCCACTCTCTCTAAAAAAAAAAAAAAAAAAAAAAATCAATGGAAAAAATAGCCTCAGATGAGGATTTTAAAAAAGAGAAATTTAAATTAGAAAAGTTCAATTAGACCAGTTTTTGAAGTTAAACACAACTACAAAATAAGAGGCTTTAAAGTCTAAAGATTTGTCTACCTGGAGGGCAACAAACTATTTTTTTGTTTAATATCTAAAGAGATATTAAAATAATTGTTTAGATTATTACAATTGTTTCATTTTTCCCACCCCTAGCTCCTCTCCACCCAGCTCCTACCTCTCCCTCAGCCCTTACCTATCCCCTCATTGTCCTCATCTATAGGTGTATGATTTTTGTCCAGTCTCTCCCTGCACCCCCCTCACTCCTTTCTCCTTAGAATTATCAGTCCACTCCCTTTCTATGCCCCTGATTTTACTATATTCACCAGTTTATTCTCTTCATCAGATTTTTAATTCACTTGATTTTTAGATTCACTTGTTGATAGATATGTATTTGTTGTTCATAATTTTTATCTTTACCTTTTTCTCCTTCTTCCTCTTCTTAAAGAGTACCTTTCAGATGTTGGTATGCTTGAAGTTGTCCCAGAGGCTCCTTACACTATGTTCAAATTTTTGAATTATTTTTCCTTCCTGCTTTCCAGTTGAGTGTTTTCTGCTTCTTTGTATTTCAAATCTTTGACTTGATTCTTGTCTTCCTCTATTCTGCTGTTAGGTCTCTGTATAATATTTTTTATTTCAGTCAATGTATGTTTAATTTCTAGTTGGTCCTTTTTCATCTCCTCTTGGGTCTCGCTAAATTTATCCATCTTTTCTAGGAAATTCTTGAAAAATCTTATAACCATGGTTTTGAACTCTATATCCAGTCATTTGTTTTCCTCCATTTTGATCATTTGTGATCTGTTTTTTTGTCTCCCATTTTTGCTGTTTCCCTGAGTTGGTAGAGCTGCTAGCTGTCCTCTATGGCCCAGTAGCTCCACCTCCCCAGTTACCTGAGGTGGACTGTCTTGGTGCACCCCTTTGTTGACTGTGTGTACAGCCTTGTTGTAGTTAATTCTTTTTTTTTTTAAATTCAATTAGCAATACTCGCACCTTGGATAAACCTCATTGGCTACAATACTGCCACTGCACAAAGCTTGTAGTTAATTCTTTTTTTTAGTTAATTCTTAATTGTTGTTGGTATCACTGGGGGGAATTGACCTCCAAGCCAACTGGTGGTGAGGGTCAGCTGTGTCTATCCTGGGAGAACTTCTGTACTGGAGTCAGTCTTTATGAGACAAGACTTGCAAACTTGCAAAACCCTCTGTGCTTGGCTTGGTTGGGGTGGAGTCTCAGGGCTATACAGATAGCCTTGGATTCCCATCAGCCCTGTCCTTTGTGGCCCCTGGGTCTTAGTGCCCCTCAGTAATCACTGCAGCCCTCTCTGTGTACGCTCATGCTCATGTGTTTCCAGACCTCTGCCTTTCATAGCTCCCCTGAGTTTCCATGTGCTCCAGGGACCCATATGAGTCTGAGTTTCCAGGGTCTTGTTGGAAACTGGGGTTCAATGCAGTGAGAACTGGATTTCAGTACAGTTGGGAGGTTCTGTCTTCCTCCCGAGAGAGAAAGCCAGCGGCACAATCAGAAGTCAGTCCTTTCTGTGCACACTTGTGCATGCCTCCAGACCTCTGCCTTTAGAGACTCCCCTAAGTTTCCGCGCATTCCTCCCTTTCACGGCAGTCCAGACTCCCCCTGTATGAGTCTCGCCCAGAACTGGGGTTTGGTGCAGTTAAGAGGTTGTCTCCCTTCGGCTAGAGGAAGCCAGCCAGGTCCTCCGCTGCCCATCCTCTCCACATGCATGTCTTTGTACCTCAGCTTTTTGCAGCTCCTCTGAGTCTCCATGAGCCCCTGTCTTTTCTTCTATTTGTAGAATTTTCACTTAGCCAGCTTTCCTGTGGTTCTGGATGATGTCTGTTCTGTCTTTTAGTTGTAGTTTTAAAATTGTTGTGGGAGGCAGCAGTGTAGGTGTTCACCTATGCTGCCATCTTGGTTTCTCTGGTGAGGGCAACAAACTTTAAAAAAACCAATTGGGCCAGGCAGCAGGGTGGAGGGATAGAGATTTATACTGAAGTGTTTTGGAAGAAATAATATGGTGTCCAGGACTACTTAAAAATAACACAGTGGGGAGCTGGGTGGAAATATAGATTTGAAAAAGATTGACCACTGCTTGGCCCGTGTGACTCAGTGGTTGAGCGTTGACCCGGGAACCAAGAGGTAATTGGTTCTATTCCTGGTCAGGGCACATGCTTGTGTTGTGGGCTGGATCCCCAGGAGGAGGTGTGCAAGAGGTAGCTTATCAACAATGTTTCACTCTCATTGTGTCTTTCTCTTTCTATACCTATCCCTTCCTCTCACTCTAAAAATAAAGATTGACCACAAATTGCAATGAACACAGGAAAAGGTACTCAACTTCCTTAAACATCAGAGAAATGCAAAGGAAAAGCATTACACATTACTAGAATAACTAAACAAAACTCTGAGCCGCTAAACAAAGCCCATGTTAGTGGGAATGTGGAGCAATTGATTGGAACTCTGTTGCATGGCTTGTGGAGCAGAGACAGAATTATTACCAACAGCTGAACTGCTGGACATAAGAAATGTGTGCATATAAAATATATACAGATGCTCCTGGGCTTACAATGGGGTTACGTCCCAATGAGCCCATTGGAAATTGAAAATATCCTTAAAAAAATTGAAAATATCCTAAGTAAAAAAATGGATTTAATACACTTAACCTGTCAAACACTATAGCTCAGATTTACCTACTTTAAATGTGATCAGAACACTTACATTAGCCTACAGTTGGGCAAAATAATTTTACTGTGGTTACCCAGCATCAGGAGAGAGCATCTTGCTGCCAGCCTGGGAAAAGATCAAAAGTCAAAATTCAGAGTTTAGTTTCTATGAAATGCATATTGCTTTCACATCATTATATAGCCAAAGAATTGTTAACTGAGCCATTGTAAATTGGGGACCATCTAAACTAGTATGTTCACTACAGTTTTATCTATCAGTGACTCGAGGCAGAAACAGATTGATGACCGCCACATCAGATGGATAAATCAATACTAGGCAGAAATGAGAGGACTGAACTGCAGCCAATGGCAACAACATTATATGTAGATAGACTTTGGAAACCTAAGGTTAAGGTCAGACACAAAGAAGCAAGTGCTATGTGAGTACATTTAATATAGTTCAGGAAAGAAGATTTCATCAGGGAAGTTATGAATTAGGATGCTTAATTACCTGGGGGTGAGAGATGCCAGATCTGATTGATTTTGCAGTTGGATTGCTGGTTATAGATGGGCAGAGGTTGTGCTTTGTGTGTATATATTATCTATCTATTATAAAGAGCCAGAGTCTGTAACGACTGAAGGCTTGACCAACTGGAAGTTAGTGTAGGTTGCCGTGGTGATCCAGCACTGACTGCTGCTGCTGCGGGTGCCCAGACCCAGCACTGATTGCTGAGGTAGCTGCGGATCAGGCCTGAAGAGAGGCCTGAAGAGAGAAGCAGGGTCTGATCTGTAGCCTTCATGGAAGCCGTTGATTGGCACTTGCCTCTCTCTTTCGCTCCCGGCCTGGCCAGCAGCCATGCCTCTCTTTCTCTTGGGCCTCCACTGGGGCTGCTGATCAGTTATGCTTCTCTTATAAGGCCCATTGATAGGCCCAGAGATGCTAACTGGCATAGAAACTTATCCATCAGAACCACATCTGGGTGCAGTGTGAGGAGCCAATGGCTGCCTAGGAGGCGGAGCTTTTGATGCTGACTGGCATAGAAACTGACCAATCAGAACCAAATCTGGGTGAACTGTGAAGGCAGAACGTAAGGTGGGGGCTGAGGAGGGATTTTAAAGGCAACAGCTATTTGGTGTAAGGTGTAAGAAAGTGGTTCAATTTTTTTAATGACTGGTTTGGCAGTATAATGCATATAGCTCACTATCAGTCCAGATATAGGGATTATGTATTTTTGTCTGCCAAGAGCTTCTCCTCCTATTGAAAAAGGTTCCCCCCAACCCATTTAAGCAATCTTATTCTATATAATCTATCTATACTACTAAAAGGTAATATGCTAATTAGACCAGGTTGACTGGCCATCTTCCAGATGTCCAACTTCCTTCCAGACAAAGCCATGGTGGTGGAGGCTGAGGCAGAGGCCATTAAGGCCAATCAGGCCAGCAGGGAAGGGCAGTTGGAGGTGAGATCAGGCTGGCAGGGGAGGGCAGTTAGGGGTGATCAGTCAGGCAGGCAGAGGCACTTAGGGGCCATCAGTCAGGCGGGCCGGTGAGTGAGTGGTTAGGAGCCAGTGGTCCCAGATTGCGAGAAGGCCTAAGCTGGTAGTCAGACATCCCCCAAGGGGTCCCAAATTGGAGAGGGTGAAAGCTAGGCTGAGGGAACACCCCCTCCAATGCATGGGTTTCATGCACCGGGCGACTAGTCCTATCTAATAAAAGAGTAATATGTAATGCTGAAAAGTACTCTTTAAGAAGAGGAGTAAGAAGGAAAAGATAAAGGTAAAAATTATGAACAACAAATACATATCTATCAACAAGTGAATCTAAAAATCAAGTGAATTAAAAATCTGATGAACAGAATAAACTAGTGAATATAATAGAATCAGGGGCATAGAAGGGAGTGGACTGACAATTCTCATGGAGAAAGATGTGAGGGGGGCTGCAGGGAGAGACTGGACAAAAACCATACACCTATGGATGAGGACAATGCGGGGGAGGTAAGAGCAGAAGGTGGAGTGGGAGCTGGGTGGAGGAGAGCTATTGGGGGAAAAAGATGAACAATTGTAATAATCTGAACAATAAAGATTTATTAAATTAAAAAAATTATGTCTGTACATACAATTCATTGACATGAAAAGAAGGCCATAGCCAAATATTAAGTGGAGGGAGGGGAACATCAGGAGAGGGTATGTATATTTATAAGTATGTATATTTTATATGTCATATTATATATGTTGTGAGTGTTGGCAACTTGTGTTTCAGGTGAACAGGTGTCCTTTGGTGTCCCACACACACAGACATCCTTGCCAGTGGAACAGCCTCAACCTTTGCCATACCTGCCTCTCTGTTCTGTGGCAATGGACCAGACATGCCCTTTTATAGGGCTGGTTTCCTTTTCTCCTTTGCCCAAACCATGCCTTTCCAACAAAAGAATATTAACCAAGCAATCCTAACAAGTTTTGTTGCAAACGTATGCCCTTTTATGCAAATGTTGTTGCTTTCAAACCTACCAGGTTGTATTTCAAAACTTTTTTGAAATTTTTATTTATTTATTTATTTATTTTAATTTTTTTAAAATTGTGTTACACGTATACATATCCTCCCAGGCATACCCCAACCCTCCCATGTCTTGTGTTCATTGGTTATGCTTATATGCATGCATACATGTCCTTTGGTTGATCTCTTATCTACCCCACCTCTCCTTCATCTTCCTGCTATAATTTGACAGTCTGTTTGATGTTTTACTGCCTCTGTATCTATCTTTTTGATCAGTTTATAATGTTCTTTATTATCCACAAATGAGTGAGATCATGTGGTGTTTCTCCTTCATTGACTGGCTATTTCACTAAGCATAAGGCTCTCCAGTTCCATACAGGTTGCTGCAAATGGTAAGAATTCCTTCTTTTTAATGGCAGCATTGAATTCCATTGTGTAGATGTACCATAGTTTTCTGATCCACTCATCTGCTTCAAAACTTTTATTTTTCTGCAACTTGACAATTTTTATTTGCTTAAAATATTCTGGAGTATTTTAAGTACATATAGAAAAGTAGAGAATAATATGAAAAATACTTATCTATATTAATAAAAGGATAACATGCTAATTAGACCAGACATCTTTTGGACATCCTTCTGGAAAAAACCACGGTGGTGAGACTGAGGCAGAGGCAGTTAGGGGAGACCATACCGGCTGGGGAGAGCAGTTAGGGGTGACCAGGCCAGCAGAGAGGTCAGTGGTTAGGAGCCAGTGGTCCTAGATTATGAGAGGGATGTCCAGCAGTAGGACATCCCCTGAGGGGTCTTGTAATAAAGAGGATGCAGGCTAGGCTGAGGGACCCCCACTCTGTGTACAAATTTCATGCACCAGGCCTCTAGTTATCTATAAGCCCTGTCCTTGAGGGAATCAGAGTTAAATTTTTGCCAGTTGGTGAGTATGCGCACTAAATGGGATCTCTTGAGGCAACGTGGATGGAGGCGATATTGCCCATTGTCTTTGGGGAGAGAAAGAGGAAGAAAGTGGGTAACTGAGGGAGGCATGAGCATTCTCAGTGCTCCCTAGTCCCGTGTCACACAACCAAAACCCAGGATGAGTGTGACCTCCTCTCTGCTGGCCATTGGCATCTCATATGGGCCAGCTGTGGGTCCCACTGCCTGTGCCTTGCCCCTCCCTTGACAGGGTAGGGACTTCCGCAGAGTGGGCAGTGCATGTCCAGGTATGGGGCCTTACCAACAGTCAAGCGGTGGTCAGGCACTGCTTAGTTGGACTCACTCTGCGAAGGATTCCTGCTTGCTGGCCTCCCGCAGCAGCTAGTCTCACCAGAAGTCCCCAACCTCGTGTTTGTCTGCATGAGGGGTGCTTAGTCCTGCCACTGCCTTGGGTGGAAAAACTCACACTGTAACTCTGCCCTTTAGCAGTTGGGCTAGTAACTTGTTGCCCTGCTTTTCCTATTCTCAGCAGCTCCAGTCCTTCAAGAGGTGTAGCAAGGCTAGGGCAGCAGTCCTAGGAGGGGAAGGAATGTTCCTGCTGAACTGTCCTGAGGATGAGCTGGGCTAGCCACACATAGCTAGCACCCAGCGCCCTGGGAGCAAATCCTGGCCGGGCAGATCATGAAATGCTGAGTATGCGAGGGCACAGAAGAGATGGGAGGGATTAACATTCAGTCAGTCTCCAGTTTAGTTTCCTATTACGGAGATTCTTTTAACATCATTACTTCCCAATCTCAGAGGGCGGGTGGTGGAGGGGTGGTGGTGGGAGGTAATCAACCAAGGACCCTGTATGCATGTCCCATGGACACAGACAACTTTGTGGAAGGTGAGAGCCTGGGTTGGGGGTGGGGGTGGCTGGAAGGGGTCAAAGCGGGGGTAGGGGGAAGTGGGAGAGAACATATATAATACTTTCAACAATAAGGAATTATTTTTTTTAAATAATAAAATAAAATAAAATCATTACTTCCCAATTAGTTTAATGTAAATCTTCCTACTTTTTATGAGTACTTGCATCTGAAGCTTTTTACTTGTATTCCTGCAGGAACCTTAAGGAGGACTTGGATCTGGGAGTTTTGGGCCTTGGAGGCGTGACTTACTATGTAAAATGCACAGCTAGGGAATCTGATGCCCTGGGGTGCATATAAGCCGTTGCAGTCACAGCAGGAGCCAGGAATGAATGGCAGCTGGGTTCCCAGGTGGGCGTCTGGCTGGGTGTCAGCTTCCATTTCCCTGCTGTGCAGCAGGGGGCTGCCCTGGCCACTCACGATTGCCAGGAGCAGCTCCCAGGTCAGGAGAACGTGGCCAAATGGTGAACGTGGCCAAATGGTGGTGCCTAGCCCTTCAGGCCAAAAGTCTACTGAGAAGGCTAAAAGGGCTAATTCCAATGCAACCTTGCTATTTGGGGGAGTGGGTGGGGGGCCTCGCAATCTGAATCTGTGCCAGCAAGCCCAGAGTACATTCTTGATAAGCTATAATTAAGTTATTGCCTCTTTCCCAGAAACTGGTCTTGCAGGACCTGTTACCTAAGTGCTCACGTTTCGCAGAGGCCATAGACTGTGAACAGTGCACAGCCCCTGAGGGGGTGTGGTTATTGGTGCTGGCGCCAGGCCAGACCATTAGAGATGGTGTCAAGACCCCCAACACCTGGGGCCTTTTTGCAAAGCCGGTGAAAGGACTGGAAGCATAATCCATATTTGAGGGACAAAGATACCAGAAAGATAAAAAAGTAAAGCTCCCTGCATGTTACTTTACTCAGACTTAGGAAGTTATTCCGCTGAATCTGCTGGTTTAATAAACAATGCAACTCTGTTTCTCTAAAGCAGTGGTTCTCAACCTGTGGGTCGAGACCCTTTTGGGGGTCAAACGATCCTTTCACAGGGGTCGCCTAAGACCATCGGAAAACACCTATTTCCCATGGTCTTAGGAACCAACAGACTGCTCTTTGGTGTAACAAAGTGTAGCAATGTAGTTTACTGTTGTCATATGAAGACTGTTGCCCATGCTACACCATGATTCAAGACAAAATTTCACTTATTTGTAATTAGAAATAAATATTTCACAATATATAATTACATATTGTTTTTGTAATTAATCACTATGCTTTACTTACGTTCAATTTGTAACAATGAAAATACATCCTGAATATCAGATATTTACATTACAGTTCATAACAGTAGCAAAATTACAGTTATGAAGTAGCAACGGAAATAATTTTATGGTTGGGGGTCACCACCAAGGGTTGCGGCATTAGGAAGGTTGAGAACCACTGCTCTAAAGTGTTGCTTGGTTTTTCTCTGGTCTTCTGCAACACTGTGTGTCTGGTGTTTTGAAAAGCCAAAACTCAAAATGTCAGATTTGGAATAAGGGAAAGTCTATTGATTGAGAAGGCACCAACCAAGAAGATGTGAAATTTAGTGACACCTCAAATCCACCTGGCTCACTGGACCAGACCAGGAGTTTTAAGGGATTAGGGGGAAACATGTATGTGGAAATGCTGACAGTGTGAGTTTTAATTGGAGAACCTCGGAACTTGTCCATTTATGGACCAGAGGTGTCAACAGTGGATCTTCCTGGACAAGAACCCTTGGCTTGGGAAAGGGTTCTGTGTTCAAGTTCCTGGTATGCCCCAGTCCTCTGGTTCACAGCGGGGGAGGAGGACGAGACTGGTTCAGATTCATCAGCAGTGTGACTTGCAGTTTAGGTCTGTTGACTCTGAAAGGCATCTTGGTATCTCATTAAACAGGATAGGACTATTTTGATCTGGCTTTTCGGTTACAATTATATACCCCCCAAAATGGAAAGCAGAATCTCAGAGAGATATTTTTATCTATTTATTTTTTAAAAACAAAGTTATATTTTTTTACTAATCTTTTTTAAAATATATTTTTATTGATTTTTTACAGAGAGGAAGGGAGAGAGATAGAGAGTTAGAAACATCGATGAGAGAGAGACATCGATCAGCTGCCTCTTGCACGCCCCCTAACGGGGATGTGCCCGAAACCAAGACTGGAATCGAACCTGGGACCTTTCAGTCCGCAGGCCGATGCTCTATCCACTGAGCCAAACCGGCTTCAGCTCAGAGAGATATTTTTAAACCCCTGTTTATGGTACTAAAAGGTGGAAGTAACTCAAGTGTTCATCACTGGATAGCTGGATAACCAAAATGTGATGCATGCATACAGTGGAGTAATATATTTAAAAAGGAAGAAAAAGATAAAGGAAAGAAATTCTGACACATGCTATAACATAGATGGACCATGAGGGCATAATGCTAAGTGAAATAAGCCTGTCACAAAAAGACAAATACTCTCTGATTCCCTTCATATGAGGTAGCTAGAGTAGTCAGACTCATAGAGACAAAGAGAATGGTTGCCAGAGGCTGGAGGTAGGGGCAGTGGTTAATGGATACAGTTTAAGTTTGACAAGAGGCAAAGGGCCCTGAAGATGGGGTGCATGACAATGTAAATGTATAGTATCATTAAACTGTGTACTCAGAATGGTCAGGTTGGTAAATCTGAACTTTTACCACAATCAACAGGCCAATGCAAAAGCACATCCTCAGGGCAACATGAGGTTGGTGAGTACGAAATACCATTTACATCCAACTTGAAAACATAAAACATGCTGTCTAATGATTGTGAGACGGAAGTGTGTAGAAAAGGAGACGATAACTCAGTGTTACCCTTCCCAGGACGGTGGCTGGGCGTGAGGGTGGGATTGGAAGGAAGGGGGGATGTGGAATACCTTGTTTGCCAGAGCTAGGATTTGAAACCTGGTAGCCTTGGCTTTGACTCTGCAATCCAGCCCTTCTCTGGACTTGAGACCAACTCCATGGGTTCCTGGTGCAGAAGGGTCATGGACTCAGGCACCTGCCTCCATATGAGAGCCAGCTCCTGACTGAGAATTGAATCTTGAATCAGCGACCTCTGGTGCATGGGAGGACACTCATCTAACTGAGCCACACTGGCTGGCCAGGGTTATTGTTGTTTTTAAAATTATTATTGCCATGTTCCCTGGATGGGGAGGGCTTGAGAAAGCTCAAACATCATCCAATGGTAATCCAGTCAGCCTTTGACCGCCCCGTTTGCATACCAGAGCTAGAATTGTGCCTCTTGGGGCAAGGACAACAACATTCACACTAACACCAGTTCCCTCCAGCGAGGCTGAAAACCAAATCAGAACCCAGACATACTCAGCACGTTCATCCCCCAATGCCCCACGCCCAGCACCAGCTGGGCAAGTCATGTCTTTTTATTGATTTCAGAGAGGAAAGGAGAGGGAGAGAAAGATAGAAACATCAATGATGACCAGCTGCCTCCTGCATGCCACATCTGGGGATCAAGCCTGAAACTCAGGCATGTGCCCTGACCTGGAATTGAACCTTGACCTCTTGGTTCATAGGTCGATGCTCAACCACTGAGCCATGCCGGTATGATCCCTGGCCCTGATCCAGGCCTGTAGGGGAAGCAGCCAATGGATGTGTGTGTCTCTTCCTCCCCTTTTCCCTACTCTCTCTCTCTCTCAAAAAAAAAAAAAAAAAAAAAATCAATGGAAAAAATATCCTCAGGTAAGGATTAAAGACAAAAGGACTGTGATCCTGTGAGTGAATGCTGCAGCTTACTCCTGAATTCCATACACAGCTATGCAGCACCAACTTGCAAGTGGGCACACAGCAGTGAACATGAAAGGCAACGTGTTTACCCTTCTGGAGCTGGAAACAGGCATAAAGAAGTAAAGATGTAAATGATAGAATACAGGAGAGTGGTAAGTACTGTGGAAAAGAAAAGCAGGGAAGTGGATAAAAAGTACACGGGAAGAGGGGCCTCACCGAGAGTTTGAGCTGAGACCCAAATGAGAAATAGTGATTTTCCAATGAAGATTTAGAATAATGGATAGAAAAGAAGTACTATGTGCTTATCATTCAGAGTGTCCAAATATCATCTTTTTATGTTCTTTATTGCCAGTTGTGTCATTTTTGGCTAATTGAATAGTGCTCATCATGACAACGAGGCTGCAATACTATTTTTACTCATGTTCTTCTTGCCGCTGCTGATCTCATGTGCTTTATTTAGCTCTGGACACATCATTACTCATGACTCTGGGAACACCATCATACCATCATGAACACCAGCTCTGGTGATAGTCTCAAGGTTGTTTTTCTTTAAGTATATATTTTTATTGATTTCAGAGAGGAAGGGAGAGGAAGAGAGAGAGAGAAACATCAAAGATGAGAGACAATCACTGATCGGCTTCCTCTTGCATGCCCCACACTGGAGATTGAGCCCAAAATCTAGGCATGTGCCCTGGCTGGGAATTAAACCGTCACCTCCAGGTTCTTAGGTCAATGCTCAACCACTGAGCAACACTGGCCAGGCCATTTTCAAGGTGTGTTTTTTAAAATATATTTTATTGATTTTTAAAAATATATATATTTTGTTAATTTTTTACAGAGAGAAAGGGAGAGAGATAGAGTTAGAAACATCGATAAGAGAGAGACATCAATCAGCCACCTTCTGCACGCCCTCCACTGGGGACGTGCCCGCAACCAAGGTACATGCCCTTGACCAGAATCAAACCAGGGACCTTTCAGTCCGCAGGCCAACGCTCTATGCACTGAGCCAAACCGGTTTCGGCTTTTATTGATTTTTTACAGAGAGGAAGGGAGAGAGATAGAGAGTCAGAAACATCGATGAGAGGGAAATTTCAATCAGTTGCCTCCTGTACAGCCGCTACTAGGGATGTGCCTGCAACCGTAATCAAACCCGGGACCTTTCAGTCTGCAGGCCGACGCTGAGCCAAACCGGTTTCAGCCATTCTCAAGGTTTTAATGGACTTTGCTGATGATGAACACAAATGCCAATTCTTTTTTTTAAAATCTTTATTGTTCGAAAGCATTCCATATATCCTGTTTTCCCCCATTGACCCCTCTAGCTGGCCCTTCTCCCACCCCAGGCCTTCACCACTCTATTGTCTGTGTCCATGACAAATGCAATTTTTTAACCAGAGAATGTAGGAAAATGTGAGGGAGATTTTTTTCTAGTCAGGTTAAATGGTCGTGTTTAGAATTTCCTAGTGTAAATGCAGAACACATCTTCTGATTCTTTAGACCATGACCCCTGCAGTCCTAGAATCTTTCAACCTTGACCATGCCCTTGCCTTCCACACACCACCCCCAGGGAGGATAAAGGAAGCAAAAGGAGTGGCCTCATGTCCTCCTGCATCAACTCCAAGGTTTCTGATCTGAGAACAGAAAAGATCGTGCTGCCATCGACAGAGCCAGGAAGCATGAGGGAGAAGCAGGTGGGGAAATCAGGACTCAGTTTTGGGGAAAATGAGGCTCAGAAAAGTTAAACCCAAAGTCGTAGTGGGGTAAGGATGTGAACCAATTGTGTCTTGTCACCCCAGGCGACACTGCCTGCCCCACCCCATGTGAAGTACCATTTAAAGCATTTATGATACATGAGGCCTAGTGCTGTGCATGTTTCATAGATGATCTCAGTTAGTCCTCCCGCAATGGGCATCCTGACCCCCTTTTAGGAGAAACAAGAGGCTCAGAAACGATGTTGTGTAAGGCCTTGGACTAAGGAGGTGGCAGAGACCAGTGGGCCTTGAATCCCAGCCCATGCGTGTACTCCCAGAGCCGTTGCTCCCCTTCTGTTCTGGGATTGTTTTTCCTGAGGTTCCCTCCTTGTCCTCCCTCTGGGAATCAGGGAGCTGACGGGCCTCATCTTTGCCTCCTGGGGAGCCACAGGGCCTCACTCCTGCTACTTTATTTGCTTTGCTCAGACCCAGCTGGCCCCTTTGAGGTCATGCCCTCAAAGGAAGGTACCACTCCAGCCGAGAAAGGGCCTTTGTGGGCCTGTCCATATCTCCAGGACCCAGGTGTGCCCAGAAGCAGGGTCCCTGCACTGTTGGCATGTGGGACCTCACTGTGGATTGTGCCCCAGGCCTGCCAGATGCCCAGATCAAGTACTCTGTGTTCTCACATCCAACTCTCAGCAAGCCCTGCTGGTTCCAACTTCATAAATCCATCTAGAATTCACCCCTCCTCTCCACGCCATGGTGGCCATGCTGGTCCTGTTCACCCCCACCCTCCATCTGGACAATTGAAATAGCTCCTCTATAGTCTCCCCGCTCCCTCTTCCTGGCCCTCAGTCTATCCCTACACCAGAGGGACCCTGGGAACACCTGCATCAGTTTCCTCTGCTCAGAGCCCTCTGGTGGTGCTATCCTACACTGGGCAACGGTCAGAGTCCTTACATGGCCCCTGAGGCCCCACTTGATCTTTCCCCATCACTTCTTTGCCTCCATGACCTCCCATTTGCCCCTTGCCTACCCTCCTACAGCCACTTGGGCCTTCTTGCTATTTCATGAACAGCTCAAGCGTATTTCACACCTCAGGGTCTTTGCTCTGGTTATTTCCTCCTGGCGGAACAATCCCTACTGCTCCCTTTTCCCCCTCTTTCAAGTCTTTGCTCAACCGGCCTTCTCAGCCAGGCCTTCCCTGCCAATCATGTTTAATATTACCACCTACCTTTCTGTGTTCCTGACCTGCTCTGTTTCTCTCAGAAGCCTTCCCCGGGCTTTTCCACCAGTGCTCTTCATGGTCTCCCTCATCCAGCCACTGAGCACGGCCACCTTCCCAGACTCCCCTGTGCTTTCCTTGCCCATTGTGCCAGTGCTCCAGGACAGCTGGTCAAGTTGGTGGCTTAGAACAGAAATTTATTATCTCACTGTTCTGTGGGCAGAATCCAAAATCAGCTTCACTGGGCGAGAGACAAGTACCACTATGGCTATATTCTCTCTAGAGACTCCAAGGGAAAATTCATTCCTTGACTCTTCCAACTTCTGGTGACTGCCAGCAATCCTTGGTTTGTGGCTGAGTCACTTCAATCTCTACCTCCAAAGTCACATTGCCGTCTCCTCTTCTGTGTCTAATTTCCCTCTGTTCCTCATTTTTAAGGACACTTGTGAGACACTTAGGACCCATGGGGATTATCCAAGATAATTTCTGCATCTCAAGATCTTTAACTTCATCATATCTGCAAAGGCCCTTTTTCCATATGTGTGTGTGGGAGGAATCATTTCCCCCTGGCCAGGTGGCTCAGTTGGTTGGAGCGTTGTCCTGTATACCAAAAGGTTGCAGGTTCAATTCCTGGTCAAGGTACATACTAGGTTGTGTGTGTTTGATTCTGGCTGGGGCATGTATGGGAGGCAATGAATCAGTGTTTCTCTCTCACATCTCTTTCCTCCTC